>LR549516.1:0-11757 GCA_900536415.3 Caenorhabditis sp. 38 MB-2015
TCACACACTATTTTTAAGTTTCGATTCTATATTGTATTCTTGAAATTTGGTAATTAGCTAAACCAGGCAGCTCCAATAAAAACTGCACCAAAATGAACCATTTTTTGATATGACCTGAGTCCGAGTTCGGAATCGTTTTTCGAGCCCGATTCTTGCATAACTCGGAGAAATGTATGGTCTCCAATTTGTTCGTGGCCTTTCCGATTGTAGAGGTTACTAGGAAATAATACCACGGGTCGTTATTTCATACAAAGTTTATAGAATTTTATGGATTTCGCCATTTTAATTGTTTTTGCCATTATTTTGGCCATAATTACTGTAGTTTTTTATAATCTTGGAAGATTGCTACCAAATAGCAAATTTGGTTCCAAAAATGCATTGATTTGGATTTGTATTTTGACAGGTTTTATTGTTTCACTTTTGGGTATTATTATTGCGGTTAATGTAACTAAACATAGAGAAGATGATCTAAAATTGGATAAAGCTATCGAAGGTAAAAATTGTTTTGCTGCCTGAAATTTCTACGTTTTCTTTGTCAGACGCGAATTCAATTCTTGTCAAAGCTAGACATTATGTGAATGGAATATCATTTGACAGTTTGGATTGGTCATTTATGAAGGAACCAAATACTGATGCTCCTAAAAACGGGGATTTTGTTGTTGAATTTTATAGATTCAAACTTGGATTCCAATCTGTGAATTATGTGAGCAAAAAAATATATCAAAAATATCGACGGAACCTGGAATCATTTTCAATATTTTTTTAAATCCTATTTTTATAAATTTCAAAAGTATCCTTCTATAAATTTTTAAGGCCTCAAGATTCAAGCTCGATTCATAACTCCAAGTCGACTTACAGCAGGGAGAAATTGAACATTGAAAAACTTTCCTTTTAGGATCATCTGAAAGAAGAATTGTCGGTTTTCTCAAATTTTGTCAAAAAGAGCAAACAAATATCAAAATCTATAAATGAAGTGAACGAGGGTTTTCCGGCCGCATGTGGTGAAAAAATATATGATATTGGTGATCAATTATACGATATAGCAGTGAATATCAACGCGTATATAGGGTCCACAATGGATGTTTTAGAAATTATGCATAATGACATGAATATAATGCAAAGCAATACGCGAAAACTAACGATTGAACAAGGGAAACTGAAATTTGTAGAAAGTATGATCGAAGACAGGCTGGAAACAATGAAGGTGGGTGTTTGAAAAAACCTTCAGGAGTCTGACAACTTTTCAAACAAAAATGCCGATAGATAAATATAGACACTGATCAACATCCCATTTTTTGGGGTTTGTCAAGTCTTATAATGGAACCTTCTCAGGAGACCGTGGAGTTTTGAGACGAGACCTATGTCATTCGATAGATTTTTTGACGCTGATCAACTTCCCGTATTTTGTTTTTGCGTTACGCGATTCTTAGTGCGCGAAATACGGCTCCAAAGTTTTCATCAACAACATGAAAAACGTTCCAAAAAGCATCAAAAACAATGCTTTTTCTGATTCCACTAATTTTGAAGATCTCATATCGCATAAATCAACAACGGATGAGAAAATACAGAATTTTTCACGGATCAAGCAGTAAGACGTTTAATTTACTTAAGAAAAACAATGGAACTTCGGAAAAATAAGTTTTCGAGTGAAATATTTCGGTGGAACCAAAAAATTCAATTCTCCCTGATCATCTAAAAATCTAACACATGAGATCAAATCTCACAAAAAAGAGTGAGGTATCATAGAAAAAAATTAAATTTTGTTTCTATTTGGTCGTAGTGTGTTTCTTTAAAAAATTATTCAGAACATGGTCAAGAAATTCCAAACCGATATCAGAAAATCAGACGAAACTGAACAAGAATGGGGCCGGAAAATGAGAGAATTAGCAACTTTTTGGACTACCGAGAATATTACCAAACTCCATGTCAATGTTGTATGTATTATGCTCATAATTATGTCAATTATATCCATTATTACCCTATACCGTCCATCACTTTTTGGTCAAAAGATTGTTCCTTCTAAACTAATATCCATATTGTTTTGTATCACTGCCATTTTGACAATTATATCTGGTCTTATTGTATTGATTTTATCAATTGGAACTGTTGGACAATTCGATTGTCCACTCAAAAATGATACATTTGGGGTTGCCAACTTCACTGTTCCATTACCTGATTCCAATGGAAATAGAGAGTTTTCATTGTGTGCAACATCCAACTCGACTGTATTTGCTAAAATATTTCCATTGATAAATCGAGATGAAATAATGACAAATCTCAAAATAGACGAATATAAGAAAAACATTTTGGCTTCATTTATACAACCAGTCACACATATAGATTTACCGTCGAGTTTCTCGGAAGGTGTGGAAACGATCAGAAAAATTTATAACAGAGTGAACGAATTAAATGAAAATAAGTGTTTGGTGACAGTTGATGGCAAACAAACAGAAGTTATCTTGATGAGACATGCTTTATATAAACTTTTGAAGGAAAGTGACAAATGGAAGAGCGTCATTGATAGCATCAATCAAGTGGTTGAGAAAGAGAGTACCTTTAAAGCTACTATAAATAATGCATACAACAGCACCGTAGGATTTTTCGAAAAAGCAATTTATGAAATAACTGTGAGTTTGATTTGGTAATCTGAAATACCTCCTAAAATTAAATTCTTGTTTATTTTTGTTTTCTACGAGCATGTGCGGGCTTCTCGTAACACAGTAGTCATCAAATTTTTGAATACTGTTGTGAAAAGTGTCATAAAATGGCTTGTTATAGGCATATCTTGAATTGTTTAGAAAAACATCACCGCCGTGGACTTTCCCTGTGAATCAATAGTTGCCGGCTACTCGGAATGTGCTCATTCAATATGTAAACAATTTGATTCTCCATTGGATACCTACTCGATATATCTTCTTATTATAATTCTGATTTGTCTCATTTCCTTGATACTTTTTGCTTCAATATACAACAGTTTGACAATTATAAATGAAGATATCAAATCGGATCCGAAGTCTCCTGTTTTTACATCAACCTCTCCTGTTTTTACACCAACCAGAAATGTAAGACAATGATGGAAAATGTCGACAAATGATGACAAATGAACTGGAAAATATATCTAATTGATATTGTGTGTGCAATGATAACGTTTTGAAACAATAAAACATTTTTAGACTTGGTGCAAACGTACATTTTCCTTTTTCAAAAGTTACGCATCTTACGCACCTTATTTCAGCTTTTTTGAATTCGTTCCCAACCGTGACGTCAATCTACTGTTTTTCTTTTTATTTGTCTATTTATGCACTACAGAGAAATTGCCTTTTTAAAAATCACTAAAATTCCTTCGAATTTCGGCCTGATTTCAACCAACAAATACAACTTCGCAATTTTTCAATGCTTCGGCTATCGATTTTATTACAGCAAGAGAATTACAGACTTCTGAGATACAACACATTGGCGAAATGATTTTAAATGAAAGAGCACCTTCCATATAGTACTGAAACACTATGGAATTTTGTTCGAAATTCCCAGAAAAAAATTTCCAAAAATTCATGATCACGTACTGAAATTTTCTCGAAAACTAAACTTTTCGAACAAAAATCCCATATGTTTTAGGAATATACAGAAGGTTCTCTATAATATAAGATCAACTTGCCCATTGCCCTTACCCCCCAACCCCCAAAATGACAAGTGTTGTTTGAAGCTATTCAGAAATCATCGAAATCCGATTTTCTTCCTTTCTCTACGGAAAATCGTAATCTCGTGAACTACTGAAAACGCTCACAACTTAATACTCACCAAAAAAAGCTTTACAAGTCGTTAATTTACCACGAATTGCTTCTTTTTCCTCATAATGCCTTCAATATTTGAGTTTAGTTGAAATAAGAAAAAATAATTCTGATGGGAAAATAATTTTTTTTAGCGAAGTGCAGAAAACCTGCTCTATTGACGTTGGTTTTCTAGGCCGCCGGCCAAAAGAAATCTCAGATAACCAAAAAATCGAGAAATATGAAAAAAAAAAGATAAATTCAAAATTCGAATAGTTTGAAGCAATTGAAGGAGATTTTGGTAAAATTATTGCACGGAGTGAATTTTAATTGTTGTGGAGAGAATACCGATGAAAAAGAGTCTTATTACGAGTGAGTTTTTCAGAAATTTGCTGTTTTGAATTTAATCAGAACTTGTCATTTCTCGTCAATGGAAAATTTTTATAAAATGTCAAAACAAAAATGAGAAATGTCCAGAAATATCGAACAATGATTCCCAATCCATTTTCAGAAAATACCTCCCTCGAGCGAGAAGCTGAAGTGGCGGAATAATGATAAGAATCAGAAGCCGGTTCGAATAAACTAGAGGAAAGGAGCACAAACAGAAAGAAGATGAGGAGAATTAGAAATGACGCAAACGACACATATGACAAGTGATGCGATTTGCAAAGCAGCCGCCGTTTCAAATGTTTCGTGGAGAATGAGCAGAGCGTAGTGCTCCGCAACAACAACTGCCTCCGCCTAAGAAGAATCCAACTGAACCAGAAATTCACAAATTTTTCGAATCGATTGAAATGGCCAATGTGAGATTGAATGAATATTTGCTCGAAAGTTGATATCAAAAATGGGCATGATAAACAAGCTAAAAGCTAAAATTCCAGCTTAATAATAAAAAAACGCCTGGAGAATCTAGTTTTATAATCACGAAAAGAATTCAAAGAATATCAGATTAAAAAACCTCTCATCCAATTGAATTTTTATTTCAGAACGACGAATGTTTAATATGTATGGGAGATATGGAACATGCCAAAAATGTTACAAAATGCACCAAATGTAGCAGAAGATATCACTCCGAGGTGAGCAATTTTTGAGAAATGGAAAGATGGCTTTATTAGTAGTTCCAATCAATTATCCTTCATAAATCTGGAATTTTCAGTGCGTCTCCGAATGGCTGAAACGAATGTCAACTTTCCCGGTTTGCCGTGTTTCTTTACCAGATCCACGAAAATTCCCGGAAGTGTAAGTAATCAGTTTTGTATTTTGTTATTCTTTTTTCCTCGTTTAATAAATAAACTTAAAATTATCATAAAAATTATGTTCTTCCAGCTAGCTGCTCGCTCAGCAAGCTGAGCTCGGCAAGCTGCTCGAAACTCCGAAATTTTCGTTTTTCAACCAATTTTCAGATTTTTTTGTCTCAAAATGGTTTCAGAATACAAACATTTCATTTTCAGGTAATCGCTCATCATCCCCCAAAAACTTTCGAATGATTTCCAAAATTTTCATTGAAAAATTCGATCAGCAAGGTGGTCATGAGCCTGCTCAGCAGCTATAGAGAGCAAGATGATTGGGTGTTGAGCTGCTCGAATGTGAGCAGCTGAAAGACTAAGAAAAATACTTTTCATAGGAGATAGAATTCTTTATTCGCAGGGTTCGATACATTCACTATTATTATTGTTGTTAATAATTATACATATTGCATTAATTAGTACATTTAAATTGAGCAAATCTCAACATTTTCATAGTTTAAAATTTTCAAATATGTTTGTATTTGGTGAATGGCAAGTGAAGAAGACGGAGGGTGCTCAGCAAAAAATACAATTTTTGAAATCTCAGCAAACTTTCCACATACCTTGACATCTCCGTTGGCAATATCTTGAACTCGACTTCTTGGCTTCTGAAGTCCAGCATCTTCCATGAGTTTGAAGGCGAACTGGACATTTTTCACTTCTCTTCGTGGTTTCGAACCTGAAATTCGAGCTATTATTGAATTTTTTCGTTAAATTCATTTCTCTTGCCAAAACAAGTCGAAAATTTTTTAGGAATGATATATTCGGCTAAAATAGGCCACGCTCTTCGGCTATAAAAGCTCACAGACGAAATTTTTGAGTCAGAATCTTTTTACAAAGAGGAAAAATAAACTTTAAAATTTCGAGGGCAGAAAAATGCTCTTTCTCTATCTTACCTGTAGAAGAAGCACGGCAAACCAGAAGAAGCACGGCAAACCGGGCAAGTTGACATTCGTTTCAGCCATTCAGAGACGCACTAAAAATTTAGATTATTTGAGGATAATTGTTTGGAACCACTAATAAACTCGGATAATTTCCCGCAAACACCCCGCAACATTTGCGGACAAAAAACAAGAGAAAAAGTGGGCTTGCAAAAAAAGATAAATCGAGAGATATTGCCGAAATCTTTGCGGATCGGTTGCGGCTAAATGTTTTACCCGCAGTTTTTGCGGGCTCTGAAAAATCAGCGTTAAAGAAAAAAAAGATAATTAAACGTGAGATGTGTGACGTGCCATTTTTCTCATTTTCAATTTTTTTTGTTTTCTTGTTCAAAAAACTTTATCCAAACTCAAACTTAGACATATTGACTGAAATTGGAACAAGGATGGTAAGATTTGTGTGTTCTATTACATATAAGTAAAATTTTTACAGGAAAGACACCCGCTGCTGTTTTTTTTTCTGCATTTGAGTTCAAAGAAGAAACTCAAAATGAATTTTGAAAATAATTCAATGTTTGATGGAACGAATTTAGACAATGAAGTTGATGAACATCAAGAAACAAAAAACAATATTGGAGTT
The DNA here is from genome assembly GCA_900536415.3 of Caenorhabditis sp. 38 MB-2015. Taxonomy (NCBI): domain Eukaryota; kingdom Metazoa; phylum Nematoda; class Chromadorea; order Rhabditida; family Rhabditidae; genus Caenorhabditis; species Caenorhabditis quiockensis. Next base: position 6,572 of record LR549516.1, read on the forward strand.
AATGGTATGCTTTCTGAGATCGTGATAAATTAACAGCTTTTTTCACAGATCCCGATTTCTGTTATCGATGATTCATCATCTTTTTTTTTTGAATTTGTATGAACACCAAGACGACACCTTGACGGAATCAGAAAATAATACTCGCTATCACTTTGTCTTGGTCTCGACTAACATAAAAATGGTGAGTAATTTTTAAGAGAGTATATTTATAAGGAAAACCCACAAACGAAGAAAATGTCATAGTCTCCAATTCGGCTGAATTTAGACAGAAAGTGGTACAACTTTGTCCATAAATTTTTTCTCATTGTCTATGTTCCGAAGATCTCGACCCGATTTTGACGTACATAGTTTAGACTTCATTTTTTATGTGTAGACCAGAAATGGAGGCTTTCTCCCATATACAAATCTACTAATAGAGAATTCCAAACGTACATTTTTCTCATGATAAACGAATCTTGGAAATAATTACATTGTGAATAATAGAAAGATTTCTACATAATTTCAACAATAATACTTTTAATTTTCAGAGAAATGGGAAGAAGAAGCCAACACAATCGAGCTCATAAACTGCACAATCTGTCGCCTGTATCTTTCTTCAATCTCTCAGCTACTATTCTAATGTTTCATGTTTTTTGACATTTTTTACATTAATAAACGTATTTGTTTTATACTGTGTTAATTTTATAGATCCTAAAAGCTCAAAGCCAATGTTCACGTGTACACGTCAATAATAAATATGTTCACGTGTACACCAGAGTTGGGTGGAAGTCATTTTTTGAAAAGTCGGAATTCGGAAGTCGAAAGTAAATTTTTTTTTTCGGAAGTCGGAATTAGATTTTACACTTCCGGAAGTCGGAAGTCGGAAGCGCTAAAACGGTCCGGAAGTCGGAAGTCGGAGTTCCGCCCAACTCTGGTGTACACGTCAATAACAAATGTTGGGGTCTGAGTTTCCGCAAAAGTTGCGGGGGCGCCCGCAAAAGTTGCGGGTAGAGCCGCAAAAGTTGCGGGAAATTATCCGAGAAGCTATCTTTTCCATTTTTCGTAAAATTCTTACCTCTGAATGATATTTTCTGCTACATTCGGTGCATTTTGTAACATTTTTGGCATGCTCCATATTTCCCACACATATTAAACATTCGTCGTCCTGAAATTAAAATCTAATTGAATGGGGTTTCTTTTAAATTTGATATTCTTTGAATTCTCTTCATGATTATAAGACTAGATTCTCCAGGCATTTTTTTTATTATTAGGCTGGAATTTTAGCTCAATTTCAGATTTTGATAAATATTTGTAGTTCACAGTCACCCCAAAAACGCTAACCTCCAATTCTTTCGCTTTTCCATCTTCTATTTTCTTCCAACATTTTCTCTCTCCACTTTTCTTCAAATTCCTCTCATAATTTTGCATAAAGTAGTAGGAGAACGGAGCCGGAAAATTCGGAATTTCAGCCAATTCTTCGATTCGAATTCCAAAATTCTGTTGACAAAACTTCAATTGTTTCACCATTCCAATAAACAGCCCGAATCGTTTAACAAAATGCGCAACTTCCGATTGCGCTGATAACAATTCTTGAGGATTCTGACATTTTTCAGCGAATCTACAATTTTGCACTTGAATAAGAAACGAAAATAAAAAGTTTCTGACCTTTCAACTGTTGCATAAATCATTCTCATCATTCCTTGTGCATCAATTCTCAATATCTGCTTATATTCTCCCATTTTCTGTCGTACCATGGGGCACCTTTTTGGTGTAGGATACGCCATTGGCGGAGGTGTCAACATTATAGGAACTTGTTGAAATGAAGTTTGGAGCATATACAAATGTTCCGAACGAGCAAGACTGATCTCAAGGACTTCAATGTGTTCAGATTTTCCACGATTAATGGTTTGCAAGGATTCACATGATCTAGAAATGTAGGAATACTATGTGACTTTATATTTTATTGTTCTGATACTTTTTCAGATCCTCACATCGTGTTGTCAACTTCTGAATCTTATCCATCATTTCGCTTTTCTCTTCAACAATTTTGCATTCCGATAATCTTGATTGTTCCAATTCATTTTCTAATTCACGGGCATTTTCATTTGCTCTAAAAGTGTAAGTTATAGAACTATTCAGACACTTCCTAGTGATACTCTTGAGGAGGTCAAATTCGAAAAGCAGCTCTGGTGGACCTCCGTTCGAGCTCGACAAAAAATGAAAAATCAATACTGTCGCGACGAGCTTTATTAGAGTTCGACAGGTAGTAAACCATAGTTTGGGATGTATGTTTTTTATACTTCAAAAAATATTCTCCTGTTGGTTTTCTTTTACATCCATTCTGAACTTCTTCTTCGGCTCCTTTTCAAAATGTTGTTAATAAGCAGTAATTTTTGTTAAAATTGAAAAATGCAATTTTTCGAGCTCGACACGACGTCAAAACGAGCTCGCTATTTTTTGGATTACGAGATCAAAACAAAGTCGTCTAGTTTTCTGTCATGCTCATTTTTGATCTTCTCATGAGGCTCGTCAACAACTCTCTCAGTAATTAGTTCCAGATAGGTTTTCAATACCTTTTCAACTGCTCTTCAACATCATCACACTTCTTGACCTTTAGAGAAACTTTAGAGATTTAAAAAATACAAAGCAAAAATTGGGCGCTTTTGTTTGTTTTGAATTTTTGAAGTGTTCTCAGACATGAGAAGAATGTTTGAATTATTCATTTATCTTGAAAACCAGGCTGAAAATCTTGAAAAAAGTGTTTGGAAAAAAGTGTAAACAATATGTTAACAAATACATACGTAAACTGGAATTCCGGTGGTTTCAGAAACGAACCCTAATTGGACCAAAACTCCTAAGAAGCTGACTGAAAGGGGTCCAGAAAAAATAGGATCGGACCCGATTTTAACCGAAATTTTCTGGAGCACATCCAAAAATTGGACTCAATCAGAAAAAGGTCTTTGAATCGGATCAAACCCAAAATGTGTAATTTTAGAACCCAATTCAGTGCATTTTTATGAACTAGTTGTTCGATTCAGGAACCATCCTAACTGATTTGGTACTCTAAAACACCAAGTTACTGTGTATTATAGTTATAATTTTGAGTCAAAAATATTTATTTCTCTAAACAGTATCAAAACTTCCATACATAGTTTGCATGTCACTCTCCCAATCTTGCCACCAATGTAAATGCGATCCAACATCATCCAGGACCCGATTGATAGTATACGTTACTGGCCTACAAAACACACCTTTACATCTACAGGGTCTTTAAAGGTGGGGTAGAAGGAGTTGGCAAGTTGCTTTTAAAAGAAAGATCACATTTTTTAAAGGTATAACCCTCGAAGGATTTTTCACGGAAAAGTCTAGTATTCGAGAAAAAAAATGTTCAAAGTTAAAAATTTGGAAACTTTCAACGTACGTGGAAAGTTTCCATGGACGTGGAAAGTTTCCAAATTTCTTTTTTCAAATAAAATTTTACGTGGAAAGTTTCCAAATTTCTTTTTTCAAATAAAATTTTCTCGAATACTAGGCCTTTCCGGAAAAATCTTTTGAGGTCCCACCTAAAAAAATGTGCTCTTTCTTTTAAGTGCAACTTGCCAACTCCCTTTACCCCACCTTTAACACTGTCATAGCACTCACTTGCCATCATCGAAAATATTTTTCCCGAAAACTGAGACACTTTTTATCCGTCCATCATTGGTGCAATTGTGCTTACCAGTCACCCACACAGTTATAGTTGTCTAAATATGTACATAATATGAATTAAAGTAACAAAAAAGAGGAAATCACATTACGACGAACGGGACTTGTCAAACTCTTCCGCTTGAAATGTTCATCTTTAGGACCATCCCAACAATGGAAACCGTTTCTGGCTAGATCGATATCAGTTCTGTATTCAAACAAATTTTCTTTGTTCCTTTCAACAAAACAATCTCACTTGAATCGACTGAGGAATTCTCGATGAGACAGATAGAAACACCATTTCGAGTACTTTCGGCATGAAATTGTGTGCTCGAAAGTGATATCAAGTTGTTGATAAAGTTTAGCAAAGCAAAAAACTATCAAGATGTTGGTTAACAGAGACATTTTGTTGAAAAAATGGTGATAGGAGTGCGTTCATGTGAGCTATAACTGTGGGAATCTGAAAAATAAATCGATGGGGCCCAATGCTATTTGTTCCAAGATGTTGAAATGGCTTGTTTTGAGCTACACAGTTCTTATGTACATATAAAGGAGATTGTGAAACAGGTCCAAATCGCTATTGGTAAAAACTATTATTGTTTATATGAATCACATTTTCGCCCGTTTTGACATAATATTGGGTGTCAGACCTCATTTTCTTGGTCCCAAAACTACATACATCTTCCAGATTTCTTTCTGAATTCCATGGAAGAATCAAAAAATCATGACAACATCAATACAACTGAAAATAGAATGTCTAGACCTATTTTTTGGCACCAAAAATTGATGCTGGGAAGAACTGGAAGTCAGAATTTCTAGTTCATCAGCAAACGTGCATATTTTTGTCACAGACTAAAGTATTCAAGTTCAGATTTTTTGACCAGAAAAAATGAAATTTCCCAAGATAAACTCGTCTGGCGTCCAAAAAGTAAGTTATATATTTGAATGGAAATAATCGATAAGCTACATTATTCCTTGAAAGCTAGGCTTTTAAATCTTTTAAATCATGAAAACAGAAATGAAAACAATTCAAAAATTCACACAAGGAAATCCATAAACCTTTGTTTAATGTTCATATTCTATTTTTAGTTCCACTGATGTTGATCTTTTGAACGTTTGATCAGCCCTATGATCTTTTGATGTTTTCATCATCCCTGCAAACATTTGTACTTTTCTACGTTCCGACTTCAAATTCAAGAAATCCACGTCTAATATCACGAATGATAAGTCAACGTCTCAAATTTTAGTACTGTCATCAATATCTAATTTTCAAACAAGACCCCACTTCCTGTTTTTGAAAATGGAAGCCATAAAACTGTTCAACAATCCTCATCAGATTCTCATCGCTATATAAACTTTTCCCAGCCTGTTGGTTTTCACAAAATGTCAATTTTAACTAACATCCTGCTTCTTTTCTTCTTTGCTGAACTAAGCCATCAAAAAGAAATTGGTTATATGCACAGATTGTTGTGCAAAACATCCACACATTGGTGCGTGTCGATCAATATCAAACAACTGAATGG
>LR549543.1:0-25842 GCA_900536415.3 Caenorhabditis sp. 38 MB-2015
TTTTTTGATGTAATACCAATCATAGTTCAGAGACAATGTTTTCATTTCACTTTTGAGAATGCTAGGACGTGTTTTTTAAAATGTTGACAGAAAAAGATTCTACTCAATTTTCTGAAAATGTCTTGAAAAATTTAACACTTCACGAAACACTTAATGAATTTTGAAGGTAAGTTTATATTTCTCACTAAATGTATGGTTTTCTGAATTTTCAATAAATGAATGTGATAAAAATGTGTTTTTTGCTGGTTGGTTATACACGTTCAAGTCCGTGTTCCATATTTATATCTTGTTCATCTTTCAAATTACCATCTAATTTAGTTTTCAGAGAATTTTCGAAATCTACTTGTCAAATTTTAAAAGGTAATAATATCATAAGCTAGTTTTCAAAAAACCCAATGTCTCATTCTCAGATGGCCCACAATCGTGTTCGCAATTTTCGGATGATGGAAGAAGGAGACGATGATGTCATAGTGAGTTTAATATTTTTACGTTTTTCAAATATATAACGAAAATTTTCCAAAAGATTGAACGCGTCGTCATGAAAAAACAAAAGAAGTCAACCAGAGAAGTCATAGTGAGTTGATTTAAGAAGGTGAATGAAAACTAAATGTTGTTTTTTTCAAGCTCATTCGACATGAACCAATGGTTGCAGAGCAACAGAAGCTCCAATTGGAAAATAATGGTGGGGAGAAGGGCATCGTAGTGAGCCCACCAACTCAGGTAAATAAATTCGAAAAGTGAAATAGAATCTAAATATTGATGTTTTCAGATCTTCCCACAGTTGCCAAAGCCAATGAATATGATGCCAGAGGAGCGTGCAGTGGATGGTGGAAAGATGAATGGCGAATGTATTTGGGTAAGTGAATATTCTCTTTGAAAAAATTATTGTTCTCAAGATTTTTCGTAATTTTTCCTATTCCGATTCAGTTTGAAGAAATAGCAAAAAAAAACATATTTGGACTCTAAAAAAATGAATCAGAAACACGAGAAAAAGCGGAAAATTTGAATAATGTCATTTTCAACACCATCCCGGTGTCGCGAATAACGTATGATTGATACTTTGAAGTCACTCTCACATTCAAATTTGTCTTTGAAAGTATTGAATTTTTCTAAAACCAATGATGTCTCCATCCTTTTCAATCATCAGTTACTTAAAATGTTTTTTTGCGATTCCTTGAAACTCAATCAGTACTTCAGTTTTCAAAAAAATATCAAAGAAAATTCGTGAAAGTTCTTTCGCAGAACAAATTAACATTTGATCAAAAATTTACCTGAAGTTGTTCTTAAAAAAAAAGAAAACATACCTTTCAACTTCCTGTATCCCATTTTTAAGTTTACCTAAACCAATGGGGCAGTTTGATTCTCCGAACAACTTCCGAAAATTCATTCATATTGGAAAACTTCGTTCCCAGAATAATGTAATATTTTTCCAAAAAGTTCTATGTAGGTCAAAAACTACTGTGTATTTTCATAGTTCGGTTAACCAAGGTACTTTTAAAGGGGTTTGACCTGTAGATTGAAAGAAATAGCAATTTCGAAGATATTTTGTGCGCAAAGATATAACACTTGCAAAAATTATTTAGAATGGCGACAAGAGCACCTTGCCAGAGTACTTAGCCAACGCCAAGAAGATTTTTATCGAAAGAGAAGGCAGAGCTCAGAGAACTCTAGCCAATGTGGCATTGATCGAAGAACAGTGCCGACGTTGTCGCGAAGCATTCGAGTGGATTTCGACCGAATGCCAAGAAGGACTTCTTTTTGTTGAGGAGCTGGAAGAAAAAGGAATAGGAAAAGGAATCCAGAATCATCAGGTAAAGAAATTTTCTGTTTTATTTGGAGAATTATATAGAGTGAAAAGTTTCGATGTTCTCAATATTTCAATACATAATTCAAAGCTTTTCAGATGTCTTCTCAATGATTGATTCAGCCACCGCCTAATCTGTCTCTCGATATTGTCTACTTATATCTCCATTTCTCGAATTTGAATAAATAATATGATATTATCCAGTTTTCTCATTTTGTTTGTTATACACGTTTACTCCGTGTCCAATATTTATACCCTTTCCAACTTTCAATCATTAACTATTTCAGTTCAATCTATTCGCCAAATTCTAAAAAGGTAATAATATAATAAGCTAGTTTTCAAAAAACACATTTTTATTTTCAGATGGCCGACAAACCAGCGAACATCGTCGCAGAGGAACAGAAGCTCCAATTGGAGAAAGATGATGGTGACAAGGGCATCGTAGTGGGCTCAGCTGGAGAGCAAAGATCGGCGATTGAATTGCCACAAGTAAGACAATTCAAAAAGTTAGATAGAAACTAAATATTGATGTTTTCAGATGCTCTCACAAATTGCAAAGCCAATGGTTGTGAAGCCAGAGGAGCGCCAAATGGCAGAAGATCGTTCGAAAAAGGCAGTCAAACAGTTTTGGGTGAGTGAATATTTCCTTTGAAAGGATTATAGTCTTCATAATTTCCATTTCTCACGATTTTTCGTGATTTGTCATGTACCGATTCAGTTCAATGAAATTGCAAGAAAAATTATTCAATTTCCAAAAGAGTGAAAATTTGAGGGTAGTCAGTTTTCAAAAAAATCACAAAGAAAATTCGTGAAAGTTTCACTGAGTTCTCAGAAATTAAAAAACACACACTTTTAACGTTGCTCTTAAAAGAAAGAGCTTTTTTAAAAAGTTTTAACCCTTCGAGGGATTTTTAACGAAAAGTTTAGTGATCGAATGAAAAAATTCGTTGAAAAATCCTTCGAGGGTTATACCTTAAAAAATGTTTTCTTTTTTTAAAGCGACCTGCCAACTCCCTTTACCCCACTTTTAAGTTCACCTATGTAAACCAATAGGATTTGATATTCCGAACAACTTCCGAAAATTCATTCATATAGGAAAACTTCGTTCCCAGAATAATGTAATATTTTTCGGAAAAGTTAGGTCAAAAAGTATTTATTATTTTTCATAACTCGAAGAACCAAGAGACTCTTCAAGGGTTTTTGACCTGTAATTTGAAAGAAATTGAAATTTCGGTAGAATTTTTATTTAATTATTCAATTTTACAAAAATATTTCGTGCACAAAGATATAATAAAACTTAGCAACGCGACGCTTCTCGAAAAAGACTCAGCAAGGCGGCGCTTCTCGAAGAGGAAGCCGAAATTAGTGGAAAATTAACGAGAGCGAGATTGTGGATGAAAGCTCACGAAAGTTTGGTCGCACAGTACGAAGCGCAGCTGAGACATTGTCAAAACGAACTCCGTCAAGTTGAGAAGTACGAAAATGGCGGGTTGATTTCGAGATCCGCGGCTGATGTTGAGGAGGTGGACGGAGAAGAGAGAGGAGAGAACCAACCGGTAAACAATTTTTTAAAAAATTTATTTGGAGCATAATTGATATGCACTGAAACATTTCTATGTTAAAAAAAAACAAAATTTTTGTTTTTCAGAGCTGCTCTACTCAACCAATCTCACCAAAAAATGCAAAGGTAACGTTGAAAAAATGTTTGTTCAATTTCTAACTGAAACATTTTTCAGAAACCATAATTTCACGGAGATCGCCCGTTTTCAAAACTTCAAAAACTACCTTTCTCATGGTCTTTAAAAAAAACCTCCTTTTTCAATTTTTTAATAAATATATTGTTATACTTGTGTTTCCTTTATATTATTTGTTATACACGTTTACTCCGTGTCCAATATTTATATTCTTCCCAACTTCAAATCATAATCTATTTCAGTTTTCATAGAAGTTTGCAATTCGCCAAATTTTGAAAAGGTAATATCACGAGCTAGTTTCATTTAAAAAAAAAAATTTTGTTGCAGATATGGCGGAACAACAACAGCACATTGGTGAGGACATCGTGGCCGAAGATGACGACGATGACATCATAGTGAGTTTGATATTATTTCTACGTTTATCACATATATGACAAACATCTTCTTATAGTTCGTCGGTTTCGTAGAAGCCGCAAACAGACCGGTAGAAATTCCAGTGAGTTTATTTGAAAAAAATAAGTAGAAATCAAATATTGATATTTTGAAGGCTATTCCTCAACGCCCAACAGGAATGATAGAAGGACATCGGCAACGTCAGGGAGCGGAGAATGGAGAGGACGAGGTCGAGGAGGATGTTGAAGACGAGAATGAAGGAGCCGATGAAGATGTCGAAGTGGAAGATGAAGAAGCAGAGAAGTCTGTTGAAGGCGAGACCGGGGATGAAGGAGTAGAGGAAGATGTCAAAGACGAGGTTGAAGCTGATGTTGAAGCCGAGGAAGTTGTTGAAGTCAAAAATGAAAAGGAAGTGGATGATGTCGGAGGCGAGGTCAAAGGGGCAGAGGCTGTTCAAGAGCGGGTACGTCAACTTTTTCACAACAAAAACCATAGTTTTATTAAATTTCGTGAACTTGAGATTTCTGAAATTGAAAATTTAATATATTAAAAAAAGAAAACCAAAATTGAACGCTATGAAAAACTCAAATTTTCTTGCTTGAGGTTTTTTTTTTCAAAGTTTTGTCCAATTTTCAAAATGAACTAACATATTTTTTTAATGAAATTTAAATGAAAATTTAATGAGTTCCCATATTTTGGAAATACTTACAAATTTTCTGTGGCGCTCAAAATTGGAAAACCAATGAAAATTTGACTTTCTGAACAACTTCCAAAAATGTTTCGTATAAAACTTGTTTCCAGAATCATGAAATATCTTTCAAAGTTCACTGAAATTTAATAACCTCAAAAATATTCACGTTATATCGAAAACCCGGAAATTTGAACGATTTCTTAAAAACCAGATGGAGTTTTCTTCGAGAAAAAAACTTTCAGTGTTGTATTCTTTTACAAATCTGTAGTTTCACGAATAAAATCTATATTTTTGGGTTCTTTTTTGAGATTTATTTTGAACTTTACAAAGGTGTTTCTTAAAAACGAGCTTGAAAACACTTTCACATCTATACATTGAACTTATTTCATTAAAAAAAAACATTCTTTAGGTGAGCCCACGACGACTGATGGACGTTATTGAGCAACAACATCGCCAAAGAGCACAAAATGGTGGAGAAGTCAAAAAGATTGTCGATGTGGATAATGCTGAAGACGATGAAGTTCAGGTACGTCAATTTTTTCATTATCCCATCGTCTCAACCACAAAAATATATATCAAAACTTTAACTTATTTAGTGTAGAAATTCACGTTACATGAACAGACAAAACAATAAGCATACTTTTTTTTAGGTCGAAAGAATGGTGATGGCTGGGATCACAACAGAGGAAGGAGGCGAATTTCAGCCGGCTGCGTTTATAGAAGCGATCGCTCTGCGGAAACGTTGCCAAATGGAGGAGAATCGAAGAAGTGAGATGGGAGGAGACTCGAGTGGACAGAAAGAGGCGAAAATTATAAAAATCGAAGAACCCGACGATTATCAGGATGAAAATATAGGGAATGGACAAGAAGAACAATCAAACCCACTACTCGAGTTAGCCGAGGAAAATCAAGAGGAACAAGAGATGCCAAAAATTGAGGAAGTCGAGAAAAATGAGAATGAAGATAAGCGAGCAGAAGTCGAGGACCAAGAAGAGGAAACAAATCCACAACTTGCTGAGGAGCTCGAGAACCGCGAACAAGTTGAGAATGGTGAGAATATGGAGATTAATGGAGTTGAGCAACAAATCGCAAATAAGGTATGTGGGTCAACTTTTGACTAGGAAATTTTTTTTACTGGAACTGAAAATTGTTTTTTTTTTTTTGATAATGACCATTTCAAGAACGTTTTGAAGTATTTTCAACGTTGATAACGATACTTTTTCAGGAGATCAACGGAGCAAAAGAGGAGGCAGAGAACCGAAGAAATCCCGAAGTTGCGGAAATCGTGAAAGAAGATGATGTAGTTGAAACTCACGGCGGAGAAAAGGAGAATACCCTTGCATCGGAGGTAGGTGAAATATCTTTTTTAAAAATGTACATCTAATGGAATCTGTATCTCAAAGTTCACGTGCGCTTTTTCTCAAAAAACAAAAAAAATTCAATATTTCAGAATGGCCCCAGAAAACGTCCAACCAATGATGCATCTATCGGAAATGTTCCCGCGAAAGTAAATTTTGCAAAATCTTGTTATTTTTTCATATCAAATACTTTTCAGCGGCCAAAGATGGATTGAGCGGGAGTTCTACTCATTCGCAGAGCCAGCATTTATCAACACTTTCTGGTGAAAACTTTTCGTGTATATCAAATGCTCATTCATTTTTTTTTCTCAAATTAACCCCCCCCTATATTATCGAATCGTAACGAAAATAGAATTAACAATCATCTTTTTTTAGTCATATTTTTTGTGATACACGTTCATGTCGTGTTTTATTATCTACATATGTATATTTGAATTTTTCCTAATAATTGCAATTTCAATTCAGAATATTTGAATTCAATTTGTCTTGTCAATAACATGGATTCGGATCGGATTGTAGAAGAGAACAAAATCGAAAAGATGGTTAGTCAAAAAAAATCAATTTTAAAACTGTTTTCTATTTTTTTTTGAAGGATGAATTGGAGCTGTGGAGAACGATTCGAAGATGTGCAGCCCAACTTCTTCGAATGGAGTTCACGAAACATTGGGATGAAAAGGAAGATGGAGAAGAAGAAGAGAAAGATCAGAATTTAGAGGTAATTTTTTGGGTAATTTTTGAACTTCTGTTAAGGTTTATTTTAAAACGGACTCTTGCCATGCCATAAAATTTTTTACCATCCAATTTTTAAAGGGCTTATTTGAAGCAACAATGATTTGTAAAAGTTTTCTTGCTTAGGCCTTCGAGAATCAATTTTTCATATCCAGTTTTTAAATTTTGAATGCCCTCAAACTTTTTTTTGCTTCTATAGAGACCCTACTTTAGTCAAACGTGTTTTTAATCTGTGTTGACTACTGAAAACTGGGATAGATATGAATATATATGATCGTTTTCATTTAAAAAGGTCGAACAAGCAATTTTACCTATTTAAAGACAGCCGCTGAAAAGCTAGAAGAGAAATTTCGAGCATCAGTCATTGAAGTGATCGAATCGGTGGTTGGGAAACACGGAGAAGAAAGGGAGAATGAGGACGACGATGATGATGGAGTCGACGATAACCAAGTCGATAACGATGTCTATCACTATTTTGACATTGAATCTATAAGGTTAATGTTCCCGCAGGTTGGTTATATTCTCATTTTTTTGGCCGTTTTAAAAATTTTAAAAAAAAACCCGTATCATGAAAAACTGTTCTATGTTTCACGGCGTTCTTATAATTCCTACGTTTTGTTCAAAATATCAAAAACGAAAAAAAAAAATTTTAGATGGGTGGTTCTACGCGGAGAAGGATGTTCAATTTCCGAGAGTATGTGGCCAGTCCGACACTATATGATCAATTAATATTTCATTCAAGGCAGCCCATGTATTACTCTGCTTTTGAGCGGGAAGACATCAATGAGAGGCAAAGCGAAAATGGAAGTGAGGAGACGGAATTGGAGGAATTCGAAATTGAGGAAGAAGAGGAAAATTGGCGCTTTCCAATTATCGAATGGATTCGTCAAGAAGAAGAAGAAGTAAAAGAAGAGAAGGAGGAATTCGAGACTGGAGAGAATTTCCAACAGGTTTGTGAAATTTTCCACTAAAAACATAGTTTAAAAACCAATTTTTCTAGGAAGCCCCGGAATCCCCACAGCAGCCAGCATTAAGACTGATTCGCCCTGTCAAAGATGATGAAACCGAGGAACTAGATGAGGAAGAAAGTGAAAATGATGTGCCAAAAATGGAAGAAGATGAAGATGACGAGGAAAAGAGCGAGGATGACGAGGATGAAGAGGAAGAGGAAGAGGATGACGAGGATGAGGAGGAAGAGGAAGAGGATGACGAGTACGAAGAGTATGAAGAAGGATAATGTCCCACAGGTTAGTGTTTTTTAAGAATAGGGGGCAAAAGTATTCAATTTTCCTAAGTTTTGGCTTTTTTTTAACAAAAATTAAAAAAAAATACAAACAAACCATACTTTTACTCTTCCACTCATTTTTGAAAATTTTTAACAGAATTGAATGTATGCTATTTGAGTTTTTTAAACATCCAATTTTTTTGAGATACTAAAAATATTTTTTTCTTTAAATTCTACACGGTAGCGAACCTTTTGTCCCTATCATTCAAATAGTCACTAAAAATCGAACTGACAATTTTATCATGTTTCCTTCTTACCTAGACATAATGGTTCCAGAGTCAGATGATAGGTCGGTAAACAAAATTGACCTCGTATAGAACTTCATAGTCTTCAATTTTCTATTGTATCTCATTTCACATTTCAGAAATCTCAAATTCACGAAGTACCCGCTCTTGAACAACCTCATCTGCTCCTTCATTCTTGCCTTCAACATCATCCTCTGCCTTTTCATTCTCTTCAACATCAGCTTCAGCCTCCTCGGCCTCTTCTTCAACATAAGATTCAGCCTCTCCTTCAACAACTTTCTCGGCTTTGCCTTCAACATCTTCTTTGGCTTCGTCTTCAATATCAGCTTCAGTCTCGCCTTCAACAACTTCCTCGGCCTCGCCTGCAACAGCCTCCTCTGCTCCTTCGAAGAAGTTGTCCAGAAAGTTTGTCGTGAATCAGGAACCAATTAATATATCACTAAAATCCATAAGCGTGATTTTTATCTACTAGAATAGAACTAAGAGTTGTTTATGTGACTCAACATTTTCCATTTTGTTTCAATACTCCTGGTAGTCTTCATATTGCTGTTTGTAATATATATTTTAGAATTTGTATTTTTTTTAAAATATTCAATAAGGAAAAAATAGTCCTGTTTCTTTTTCATTACTATGTTTATCATACACGTTTTATCCCGTGTTAAATATTTTTTATATCTTTATCAATTTCTTAATCACTAATCAATTTAGCGCAATTTGCATATAAAACAATCGACAGAATTTGAAAAGGTAATATTGTAAACCTGTTTTCCAAAAAAAAACACCTTATTTTTCAGATGGCGGAGCAGAGAGAAGATCAACAAGTTGGAGATGTTGATGAAGCCGAAGAAGAAAGAGATGAAGAGATGAACGTGGAAAACGAAGATGACGATATTGTCATAGTTTTGGTCCCAGTCGAAATCGCAATCGGTCCAGAAATGAGGTGGTGGCTTGATGATGGAGACGAACAGGATGGAGAAATAATAGTAACTGAATTTTTTTTAATCATGTGGGAGGTGATATAAGCAACTTCAGAAATAAAAAAAACCAGTTTTCAAAGTTTAGATGATATTAATGTAGAAGTACATACTGAATAGTTCATTAATAAAACAAATGCCCAAATTCGTTCTGTCTCTGTACAGAATTCGAAAAAAATTTCGAAGTAGGAAATTATCTAACTCTATTCAACATGTACCTCAAATTTCCAAATCACAAAGTTCAAGTAAAATTTTCTGGAAAACTATACTCCTCGGTAAAACCTCTCTCGAGGATTTCACTATGAAAAATGCGCGATTTTTTCGAGCAACATGTCGAGTTCCTTTACTCGACCTCCGAGCTGACAATATCTAGTTCGGAACTGACAGTTCTTCTGACAATTTATTATGGAAACCTAGTTTCAACTTTCTCCAAAAGTGGTGAAAGTCCACCAATCTATCTGCATTTATTTTGTGATGGCTGAACAAAACTTTCAAATACCCATAATGATTTCTCAAAAATTTAAAATTCAACTAAATTCAAAAATCAGTAGTCGATTCAAACTTCTTTCACAAATTGCAAAAACTGGTTTTTGTCATCATCAAATTAAAACATTATTGGAACTTCTAAAAAACCCTGAACTGTACAATTGTTCAGAATCTATCCAGAAACTTGAAAAAAAACGTGTGAAGAAAATTCCTCAGTTTTTTAAAATAAAATATGGTATTTAAAACAAAATGGGACCATTTTGCCACACAAATCTGTTTTTAGAGATTATGTTCTGGTTTTGACGGAATATAACATTAGAATAATTTCGCATTCTGAAAAATCACTGTGAAATAAAGTCGCTGTGTTATTCAAAATACATATATGTATTCCAACCTCCCCCCCNCCCCCCCCCCCCCAAAAAAAAAAAAGTTATCATTCAGTAATAAAAAAAATATATATTTCAGGACCTACCGTTTGAAGAGTTTGTGTATCAATTCGAAGAGGTGATTCACATAATTGAGGGGGAGCTTCTGGAAGACAACCGGCAAAGAGAAATGGACAATCGATTAGGAGATAGAGAGTGGACCGCGATTTGGGAAGAAAATGTGGAGAGGCGAAGAATAGGAGTTGGAACTCGTTTGAGAATTGAAGACTGTGCAGAGAATTTGTTATCAAGGGAAGACGGGCAAGACGAGGAACTTCTAAGAAGATCAGTGGCAGTTCGTAGAAGAGCACAGGAATTTGTAGAGAATTGGAGAAGAATGGATGAAGAGCAAGAGGAAGAGGATCAAAGAAGAATAGATGCGATTTTAGGAAGGGTTCAGGGAGCATAATTGTAGAAGAAATGGTAGAAGAGGGGAGGTGACGTTTTTTTTTTTTTTAATACATCATAGGAACTTACTCAAAGTCCGAACAGGGTAATACCATCTTCCCCAAGTTATTCGCAGTCTATTTCTTCTAAACGTTTCCCCTACTCTTCTTCGATTCGTTGCCCTTCATCGATTATTTCCCAATGCTCCAAAAATTCTTCAGCTCTTCTACATGAGGTAGGTGATATTTTTCTTTGAAATGGTTTTTTGTTTCGTAAAATGTTTTAACCATTTTGGAATTTTTTTCAAAGTTTGAAGGTAAGTCCCTATTCTTGTTGAACATAGAAAAATGTTTTCAAGTGGAACATCTCTGAATGGTTATGAGTGAAAGAGACTAGAAAACCCAAAAAGTTTCAAAAACGACCTGGTCTTTTTTTTTGAAATCCGCTACAACCATCAAAATTCAAAAAATCTTTAGAAATAAAAAATCCTCACTATCCAGCAACTTATCAGAAGTTTTCAGTACCCGGAATACGAATGATGGAGCGAATTGAATTGATTACTGAATTTCTAAGCTTTTTTGGATTATAGTCATCCATGATTGAAAAATTTCAATGAAACTCTCGATTTGATTCTTTGCTTTACCATTAGACTATCCTTCCTATTATTTTTCATAGCCTTCTTGATTCGAGAAAAATCAATATTTGAATGAGTCATGAAAACTACATCTAGATGAATTGATAAAATACATTTACTTTCGAAACAATACATTTTTTTCCAGAATCCCATTCTATGCGTATGAATCATCAAGGAACAATCAATATTCGTCAGTATCAGTATGGCTACAATTATCACATGTTGGGTTGGCTTAATAGTATCAAAATGATTTTAAATATGTTTTTAAAGTTTTAAATGCTCAATAAATTGAAGTTACACCGTTGTTCTTTCTTTTTTTCATTTTGTTCGTTATACACGTTCCGTCCGTGTTTGATATCTATATCATGCCCAACTTTGTAATTAGTATAACTTTCACAGCAATTTCAAGCATTCTTGTGAAATATAAAGAAGGTAAACTCATATGTTGGTCTTCAAAAAACACAATGTTCTTTTTTCAGATGGCGGGAGAACAACGAGCTAGAACAATCGATGAAGTCGAAGCGGAGATAGTTGGAGTCAATGAAGATGAAGACGATGCCGATGATAATGTCGTGAGTTTTTTTAAACACGAATCCAACATATATCACAGCTTTTTTTTATAGTTCATCGCTGCCGAACCAGGTCAAGTCAGAGTGGATGAACGCGTGAGTTTTTTCTAAGCATTGAATAGTAGTGAAATTACTATATGTATATTTTTAAGGTGCCGGTGGTTGTGGGACATCCTTGGCGTCAGCAATATGATGCGGATCAAGAGATGGAAGCCGATGATGAAGAAGATGACGAGGATGATGTTGAAGTTGAAGAGGAAGGACACGTACGCGATGAAGAGGAGGAAGAAACAGTGGTGGGTGAATTTTTTTTCATTCGAAAAAGATTTTTTTTTAATTGATCCATCTGAGCTCTAAAGTAGGCTGAAATAAGTGAATAAATTCTAGTGAACTTCGGTTTGATATACCTTGCTTTTATCTTATGCCCATTAGTTTGTTTTTTAAAAACAGCTGGTTTTTAAAAAGTTAGTAACCAAAAAAAAAAAATCAAAAAATCAATTTAAATCAGATTTTCTATAATATGATAGAATGAGACCAAAAATTTTAGGGCCTCATCATGCAATATTTTGAGCGAGTTCAAGTGGATAGAATTCAAGAACTTCGCCGAGGACATGAGGAAAATATGGAAGAACGAAGGCGAATTGAAGAAGAGCTTTTTGGACAAGTGGAGGTGGATAATCAGTTCGGGGAGGAAGATTATTGGAGAATGGAGCAAGATGATTGGCCCGCACAGATGAATTGGAGACAAGAAGGGCGAAATAGAGAGATGGTTGAGGAGAATAACGAGGAGGCTGTAGAAGTTCTTGGCGACGAAGAAGAAAATGCCGTCGAACCAGAGATAAGTCAAATATTTATTTTTGAAAATTATTTTCCAATTCTCAAGTGTGAAAAACATTTGAAAAATTTTGACGAGAAATATATCATTTTATACTGGATGCTGATCAACATCCTGAAATTCATGAAATTCTTCAATTTTTCAGAATCGGTCGAGAAAACGTCAAGCAACCGAGCCAACTCCAATCAACAATTCAAAGGTAATTTTTGAAAAGCAATTTTTAAAAATTTTTCCAAGTCAAATACTTTTCAGCGTTCAAAATCGCATTGAGATGTTCTACTAGTCGCTGTCGCTGTCTCCCAATGTTTTAAAATAACAATGAATAAAACTTAACTTATTTTTTATCCTGTCAAATTTGTTTTGTGATATACGTTTATCTCGTGATTAATATTTTTGTTTGACTCATTCCTAATCACTGAAACTCGACTTCAGAATATTTCAGTTCTCTACAACGAAAAGATGTCTCTCTTTTTCAAAAATGGAAAGGATTTGACTGGGCTGCGGAAAACAGACGACCACAAGACACTGAAAATATGGTTAGTCAAAACGAATTTCGATTAATATTAAAGAATAATTTTTTTGTTTCTAGGAATTGGAACACGGTTGCTCTCTTGGAGAATTCAAGAAGATCTTGAGAAGGTTTTGGGAGGTGGTGAATTGGAAGGAAAAGATGTGGACGATTTGAGAGCGAAGGAGTTGGAAGATGATAACGTTGTTTACGTAAGTTTCACTTTGATGATTCGAAAAATGAATTTAGTTTTTTTTTTCAGGAGCTTCTTCAATTGGGAATTTCCAAGATGCGAGAAGAACTAAATAGGAACGGTGATGAGAATTATGAAGAAGAGAAGGTTGAGGAATATACTGAGGATCAACATGGATGGCTGGTAGGTGGATTTTATTTCAAAAAATGAAAGTTATTCGACGAAATGAATTGAAAACAATAGACAGGGACCGTAAATACGGAGAGTCTTCACAAGAAGGATTCTGTTCCGTCCAAAAGAATCAATTTTGTTCGAACTTGAATTGAATTTCACCCTTCTCATTTCATCCAGGGATGCCCCATTTTTTCTAAAATTTAATTACTGATCAAAATTGCTTCTTGAAACATCAATTTTAAAAAATAATCAGAATTAGACCTCAGTTTTTTCCCGCACAACGTTTCAAGGTTATGTACCTATAATTTTCATAAAAATTCAAGCTTTTCAAAAAATCAGAAATGTGTGCTCTATCACGTGTTTCATCGAACTAGAATTACTGCGCACACCCTGTCAACGCAATGAAAAAGGGGAAGGAGCGAGAGTGCAAATGACGCTGAGAAAAAAAGGAAAAAAGGGGAAGGTGTTCAATAGAGCGACATTCCATTTTTACTTTTATTATTTTATTTTTCTGAAAAATTAATTGTTTTCCGTTGTTTCAATTGATTTTTGATTGAAATCATGAATTTGTTTGCCCATATGACATGTTTTTGAGTCTTAAAAATCAATATAATATCTTAAATTAGTTCTATTTGCGATATTTTTGTTCAAAAACTGATTTTTTGAGTGTTTTCCATACTTGACGTGTATTAATATGAATGGAAAAGATATATTTTTGAAAAAACGTTAACCTTTCGTAAATGTTATCAATTTTTTCAATCCAAAAAAAGTTCTGTAATTTCTTGATGAAAACATACATTTAATGTTGCAATATTATCAAAATTTATCCGTTCTAAAATGGGTTTAATAATATTTGAGTTGTTTGGGACTTTTTTCATGAATTCAAATAGTAATAGAGCTTTTTACATCTGTTGTCAACTTCTTCAGTGTTAACTAGCCTTAAAAATTCTCGAAAATTCCAATTTTTTCATTGTTTTGCCTGTGCGTAAACAGAACGTATTCAAATTTTGAACTATTTTTAGAACTGACCAGTAACGATTTATACGTGATTTATATTTTCAGTGTTTTCACAAAATCATCGGAAGACAACTCACAAAACTCGTTGGACCTCCTACTGAAATTTCGAAAATTTGAAATGTATTCTTGAGTTAATGAACTCATCAAAAATCGTCTTATCCGTCTTAATTTAAAAAAATGATTTCGCATTTCGTTCAAACGTTTTTTATTTCTTTCTTTTTTCGCAGAACTATCGCGTTTCTTGAACTATACTGAAAAAAAAAAACGTTTCTGTTGAGACAAGACGGCGATTTTTCATATGAAACGGGTGAAAAGAACACATTTAAGTGGTTAAAACAACAAAAAACAAACAAATAATGTTTTTCTCGAAAAAAATGAATAAATAAAAGTAAAATTGGAATGTCGCTCTATTGTACACCTCCCCCTTTTTTTTCATTTTTCTCTGCGTCATTTGCACTCTCGCTTTTTACAGTCTGACAGGGTGTGTACTGTTTTAAGAAATGGGAGGATGCAGAAGGAAGCGAGGATGATCACGACAGGAAAAAAAACGAGAAATGGAATGATGGAGAAAAGGAAGACACCGAGGATGAAGAAGACGAAGAGACGAAGAAAAAGAAGAAGTAGAAGATGATCAAGAGGAAGATACCGAAGATGAAGTAAGCGAATATGATGATGATGATGAAGACGAACGAGCAGATCCCCAGGTTTGTCAGTTTTCATGAAAGGGTCATACTTTCCGCAACAAAAAAAAACGTTTTCAGGCGCATCCGTTTTTGCGGATGTTGCTCGGACACGACAACGACCACTTTGAATTCAATTGGGTGGAGTTCGTGTTGCGCCCGCCACCAGAAGAAGAAAAAAAGGAGGAAAAACATGAGCATGTCGAAAATGAAATCCCACAGGTTCGTGAAGTTTTCATGAAACAAAAATGAAACAATAGTATTTTCAGGAGTCTCCAGAATTCAAGAGACCAACAATGATGAGAATTCTCTGCCCATCCCAAAAGGAAAACAAGGAGGAAGTGAAAGAAAAGGAAGAAAGAGGAAGAAAACGAGGAAATCGAGGAAGAAGAAGAGGAAGACGATGAGGACGAGCAGGAAGAGGAGGATGAAGGAGGATAATATCCTATAGGTTAGTGCAATTTTCGTTATATCATTTTGTTTTCCTACCTTCGTTGTATCTTTGTGGACCAGAACTTTCGAAACCACTTATTCAGTCCCGAATTTTTTTCCGGAACGTTTTGGAACTTTGTGAATGACAAAATTCTACTTTTTTTTGGTTTTATATTGAATAGAAAAATAGAAACTATTAAAAAATGATAAAAACACGAAAATGGAGTTCAGAATTAGTTTTTACCAGTATTTTTAGTTCCGAGAATTTTCGAAACACTTGAACTCGGTTCCAATTTTCAAAAATTTTGAAATAACAAGTCGGAACTTCGTTCCAATCCAATTTAGTTCCGAAACGTTCCGATCTGGGTTCCGCACAAATTTGTTGTTGACGGGTTCTTGCAAGTTGAAATGATTTTAGACAAAACGAATCAATGTTTCATAGTTTTTTTTAAATATATTTATCATCTAATTAACATTTTACATCTTTTGAATTTTTTTTTACATGGTCTGAATAATTAGATGGTTTGGAAAATGTAGTAAAGTTCGTAATAATCTGTGCAAAAAATTAAAGATCAAAATAATTGGAATAATTTTAACTTTTCAGAGTACGTGTACATAGGACGTGTGTATATATCAATCAGTTTCACTTATCCGCATTTAATATTTGATTCACTTAATAGAATAAAATAAAGTTACACTTGTCATTTGTTTCTTTTTTTTTGTTGTGACACACGTTTATATCGTGCTGATTATTTATTGATTTCTTATTGTTAACCACTAGCTATAATCAATTCCAGAATAACTTAGTTATATCGTAACGGAAGAACATAGAAGATTCATGGCTCAACAAGGAATTTATGGTGAAGGAGAAGCTGACGAAAATCATGTTGATGTACGTTTCAATTGGACTATTGATCAATAAAAATATAATGTTTTTTCAAGGATACCGGAGAGATGGTAAGAATGGGAATTGATGAAGACCTGCGTGGACTCGAGGAAAAAAGAAATGAAGAAGCAGAAGAACAAAAAGAAGAGAATTTGGATGTTGGAGAAGTAGAGGACAAAGAAGAAGAAGAAGGACAGACAAACCAAGAGCTACCACCGGTATGGGAATTTTCATATGAAAGTTGGGATCTATTTCAACAGTGATTTCAACTTTTCTCAAAAGCTAAAAGTTTGTCAAAAAATTAAACGTTGACTTAAAAATTCACAAATAACTCTCATGTTTAGTTGTTTTTGTTCAATTCTGGAGAAAAAAAGAATCTTCTAACTAGAACTTGTTTAACAAACCTGCATACGGGGTGACAATTGATTATGGAAGCAGAATTTCAACTTGCTCCAAAAACGGTGAAGTTCCACCAATTTGTCTGAATTTTTTTTTGGTAATATTATAGTTCATCTCATCACTTTCCATGACTCATGAAAATATCTTTAGATTTTGAGTTTAACTTGTCAAACTCAGTACTTGATTGAAACAGCCTCTAAAATACATATTCACAAATAGAAACATTTCATTTTTATCACCATCAAAATGAAAAATGATTAGAACTTCCAAAAAAATTCTTGAAGTGTAAAATTGTTCAAGATCTATCTAAAAACTTTAAAAAAAAACAAGTATAAAGACTGTTCCTCAGACCTAAAATAAGTAATGGTATATCAGACGAATTTGGACCGCCGTGCCACACAAAGCTGTTTTTGGCAATTTCGGCCAACGTTTCTAAACCTGATAAATGCACCCCAAATGGTTTATGTTAATAAGGTTATCTGACAAATGTTGTTTTTCAAGCATCATTTTAAAAAATCACGCCCTTCGAATAGGTATACTTATTATTTTTTTAAAAGAAAGAGCACCCTCGGAATAAAAAAACCACCAAGGGAATTTTTACCGAAAAGCCTGGTATTCGAGAATTTCTCACATACGATTTCAATTTTCCCACGTAAAGTTCGTTCAATAAAAAATAAAAAATCCATTTTTCGAATACCAGGCTTTTTGGTAAAAATTCCCTCGAGGGTTTTACTATACCGAAGGTACTGATAAATTTAATCCCCCCCCCCTCCTTTGAGTATCCCTCTGGCTATCCAGAAAAAAAATTCATTGAGATTGACCAACTTTCCGGATAGTTAACCTAAGTTGAATGATCTCTCATAATTCATTGTCACCCTGTATAGTTTTGCACAAAAAACACGAAAATAGTGATATAGAAACTGATACATATGTAGCTAGATTGTTGATAATTGTCACAAAACATTTTCGGTAAGGAGAAACTGACGAAGATCATGATGTTAGACTTTTTAATTGGACTTTTGATTCAATAAAAATACAATTTTTTTTCAAGCATATCCAAGAGATCATAAGAATGGAGGTTGGTGAAGAATTTCGTAGACGCGAAGAGGAATGGAGAAACAGACAGATAGCGGTATGTGAATTATTATATGAAAATTATGAAAAACCAAATATTTTTGAATATAATTCAACAATGATTTCAATTTTTATCAAAAGCTAAAAATATGTCAAAAAATTGAACGTTGACTTAAAAATTCACAAATAACTTTCATGTTTAGTTGTTGTTTGTTAAATTCTTGAGAGACAAGATTGGACTATTGATCAATAAAAACAACATTTTTTTTCAAGCGTATCGAAGAAATGGTGGCAACGAGAATGTATGAGGAACTTCGTAGACGCGAGGAATTACGCGAGGAAACAAGCGATGAATCAAGCGATGAATCAAGCGGTGAAGAAAATGAAGAAACAGAAGAAGAGGAGGATTCGGATGTTGGAGAAGTAAAGGACAAAGAAGAAGAAGAAGAAGTACAGATGGATGGAGGAGAACCAGCGGTATGTGAATTATTCTTTAAAAAAATTATGAAAAATCAAATCTTTCTGGATATAACTCTTTCAACTTGGATCTAGTTCTTTCAAGAGAAAAAACTTTTCATCAATCAAAAAATTCACAACAAACTTTGAAGTTTCTGAAATATTTTTTAAAAATTCTAAAGAGATAAAAAACATAAAATAAGCAATACATGAATATAGTTTTGCACAGACTACTCAAACAAAAAAAATTAAAGGCTGGTTTCAAAAATAAAGAATAGTTTTTGAAATTTTCAGTAAACAGGTTCAATCCCAGAAAAAAATTGCATATTCTCATGAAAAAATCAATCTTTTTGTTACAAAATCATCATGTTCGACGTTTTTTGTAAATTTTGAAATGGATTATATCCTTTTAAATCGAAGCAAATATTACAAATTTAAAAATCGAAAATGTGTATTCTTCAGGAATTTTATAACCTCTACGGATACATCTGATTTCACAAGTATATGAAATTTTGAAGAAATCTTTCTTATCATTTTGAAGCTAAATTTCGAGTGTTTCTCTGAATTTTCTCTATGGATTGTTTTTTTTTTTTTTGAAATCCACAAAAAGTAATAGAGACAAAAAAATCTTTCTCTAAAAAAAGAGATTCCATCGAACTATAATTAGTTCATTCACCCACTTCCAAGTAGCCAAAATAAAAAATTTCTCAATTTTGAGTTCAACTTGTCAAACTCAAATGTCGATACAAACGGCATTAAAAAATCAAACACGTTGAAATTTGTTCTTTTTTTCATCAATAAAGTGAAAATGATTTCAATTTCGAAAAAAAAAATCATGAACTGAAGAATATTTCAAAACATATCCGCTAAAAAAGAGTTCGATGACTATTTGTCAGATCTGAATTAAGTTATGGTATTTCAGACAAAATTGGAGCAGCAGCCCACAAAAAAAATGTTTTTGCCAATTTTTATCAGTGTTCTCAGAGCCGGTGTCATGTTGGTTTTTATTAAACTTAATTTGGTATCACAGATTGTCTTTCATCTGAATATGCTGAAAAATATATCATAAGTATTAGCCAACTTTCTAAATAGTTAGTACAAATTGAGTGTGTTCTCATGGTTAATTTTTTTCTGCTTGTTTTTCAGAAATAACTGAAACTAATCGTAAAAATTTGAGTTTATTCAATCAAATTTCAAATAATCTTTTCAGCCAAAACGCGCGAGATTGGAATGAATGTGTCAAGTTATTATCTCCAGGTCGTTTTGTTGTTTCTCTCGTCAAAACTCGTTCAATCGATTTGCGCAAAAGTTATATTTATTTCGTGGTTTTGAAAAAAATTAACTTGTTTTTTCTTCTTTTTTTGTTGCGATACACGTTTGATTCGTGAGCATTATTTATATGTGAATCCAACTCTTTTATAATTTTTGTGTTTGCAAGAGTTCCTAATTCTTCTGTCACTCATTCATGGTAAAGTTTCATTTCAACTGATATCTTCCTAAATTATCTCTTTTTGAAATTCTTCTACTTCATTTTTTTTTGCTCTGAGTTTCCTGTTCTGTGGCCCCTAATTTACTTGATTCAGAATCACCTATATGTGAAAGCAAAATCAAACATTTCTATCATATTCTCCAAGACATTTTGATAACATTTCATTAATTTTATGCTCACACCATTCACTTGATGACTGCTCAACTTTTTGAAAATTCTTTTTTTTTTTGGAAAAATGTGCGAAATATGGACACCAATTCACACCGAGTGTCAATTTTTGAATAAAAATTACATTAAAAAAAATCTCACATTTTTCAAAAACCAATTTTTTATTAAAACCCACATAAGTATAGCCTTCTGTGGAATTTATGAAAGAAAAAAACGTATTTTTTCAGCTCATAATTTCAATTTTCGATAAGAAATCCATAAAAACATGGTTCTTAAAGTGATTTGTGAACATATTCAATTTTTCCCAACAGAATAAAACCTTTTCTAAGCATTAAAATTGTTCACTTAAATTTATTTCATTGAAAAATTGGAGATGAGGCTATACAACTCTGAGAAACAACAAATTATTGGAGAAACATCCTCAGACATATCTTGGAAAGGAAATAAAGAACGTTTTGTTATAGATGTTAGACTAGAAAAATTAGTGCGAAGTTGGGTTAGTGGACAAAAACTTGTTGATTTTTCAGATATTGTGAATATTTTATTGATATTATTTTTTACTTCTAAATTGTTCTTCGTCAATTTTCCATGATACACTTTTTTCTTTGTGTTAGTTCTTCTAATTCATTTCATCTTTCCAGTTCACATTTGAAATCAGATTCCAAACATGAAGGGCAAACCGATGTACAAGTATCACGTTCAAAGAGGTGAAGTGGATAGATTGGTTGTTGATTTTCGAAAGGAAGAAAACGTGCAAAGTTGGGTTAGTGGACACAAATTTCAGGACTGAAAATACTTTTCATATTTTCAGCAATTAATTGCCAATGGAGCAAGTGTCGATGAGATTGTAAGTTTATCATAAAATATCAGAGAATCACATTTTTCTTTTAAATTTAAGCTTGAACTTGCCTACCGTCCTAGACGTAATGTACAACGCCGTGTTGTTGCTAACGTAAGTTACATTCACAATATAGAAGAAACTTTGATATCTTGTGTTTTTTAAGCCTGCGGTGGGAATGGCGGAACGGATATTTGCGAGGCTCCATATCGAGTTGGCCGAAAGAGTGATCGATATGGTCACCCGGGTAGGTAACACTTTTCATAAAAGGAATCATGACTTTTTTGTTTTCATCAACATTTTTCTTGAAACCTAGGGTTTTTATTTTCAACATGGGTTCATACATTTTGTTAGGATAATCTGATTGAAATCTAAAAATTGTCTTTTCAGGATGCCGAAAGACTTAGAAACGTTGTTCAAGTTCAAGTGGAGGAACCGACGAATGAGAACAACCAAGGAAGATAAAAGGTTAGGAAAATGATTAGTACTTGAGGCACAAACAAAATCATAATTAGTAGTATTTTCGAACTGAAAGTCTCAGAAAAACTCTTGACCGTTTAAGCTTTTTTTTTTTGAAAAGGGGCTCTAGACTAGTAAAATTATTTAGAAAATTCGAAATAATACAGAGGTGTAAAAATAAAAAGGCTCAACCTCATTTCGCCAACATTTTGCCATTCCAAATTAAAAAAAAAACCACCTCACAGTTTTTGAAAACACAGTTCGGAAATTTCGGTCCAAATCATCAAACGTAGCTGAAGTTTAATAGTAACAAACAGTCGAGTGGCAAAATGACGTAGAGCCAATAAAATCTGGGTGCAAAAGTCAAAGCTATCCAAAAAATAAGTAAGAATTTTTGAAGTGCACAAATTCCCAAACATTTAAAAAAAGATTTCAAAAAAATGTAAAAACTGAGGATCCACGATTTCAGATAAAATATTTCTCTTGTTTTGTGTGTTTTTAGGAGACAAACTGATTCACAGTTTATTTTGCCTCGTATTCCGAAAAACCTATTGATTAGACTCTTAATTTTTTAGGGATCTCCATTTTTATTAGTGGACCACCATGCCTTGAAAAACGCTCCCTGTATTATTTTGGAATCATCTCAATTTTTCAGGATATATGCATCAGTCTCATATACATTGTCCACAGTTGGTTTTTCTTTACTTCTACCAAATAAGATTGATTTTTTCTTTTTCTATTCTACACACGTAAGTCGTGTTTTTTCAGTGAAGTACGTATGTTGTGTTTGTTATTTATGTTTATTTCTAATGTAAAGAGCGTTGGCAAGTTTCTCTTAAATTTGTCAAAAAGTCTAATTTTTGAGAAAATTTAGTTCAATAAAAGAAATTTTGACCTTTTCACGTTGAAAGTTTCTAAATTTCCGAATTTGAACATTTTTTCTCGAATCCTAGACATTTGATAATTAAAAAAAAACAAATGCTCTTTCATTTGACAGCAACTCGCCCACTCCCTTCATCGCACCTTTCAGTTAATTTTTCCAATAATTATTTTCAAAATAAAAATTCAAAATGTTTGGGTTTGTCACTTAAGTTTTGTTTGAAGAAGGTAATGCACCATTTCGTTCCGTATTTTCACATTTTGTTGTTGTTGTTGTTATGTTATTTATCAATGCAAGCGACTCTGAGAAACTCAGCTAGTTTTGCATTGCTATGACAACTTTCAGACTTTATGTAGTGGATGAGAGAAAATAAGTGAACGGAAAACTCTACTCTTTGATCACAACTGCTGGGTGAAAGCTCTAAGAAGAACTTCATGTACTATGTATATCGGAGAAGCTTCTTCATTCAACGTCCACTTCCCTGTTCTAACAATTAAACCACCAATACAAACGGAGTACAGATTATGGTTGGTGGATATTAATTATTTAGGTTGAACTTGATTTCATATTTTCAGAGATTCGAGGTTTGTGAAGCAATTTTTGATGTTCTTGTGAACCCAAAATGATGAACAAATGTGACGAGACTTCAACTTGCTTTTATCAAAGGTGGGGTGAAGGGATTCGGTAAGTTGCTCTTAAATGGAAGAGCGCATTCTTTTAAGGTGAGATCCTCAAAGGATTTTTTATGCTAAGGTCTAGTTTTTGAGAAAATTTCATTTGTAGAAAGAAATTTGGAAACTTTTAACGTAGCTATACTTTGAAAGTTTCCAAATGTTTAACTTTGAACGTTTTTTTCTCGAATACTAGACTTTTCTGTAAAAAATCCCTCGAGGGTCTTACCTAAAAAAAAATGCGCTTTTTTATTAAAGATCAACTTGCCGAGACCCACCTTCGAAGTAAGTTGAACTAAAAAATAGAACAAATACCGGAAAACATGGACTGATAACGATTGTTCGTGGAACATTTTTGGTCAGAAAAAAACCTGACCTTATAAGCTTTGGTACTTCAGAGTAAAGTAGGACCAGGTTTGTTTTTTCGTCTGATCGGGTTCGTTTCAGAAAAAAAAACATCGTTACTTTTCCAGATACAATTTTAATTTTTCAGAATGCCAAAAATCTCAAGCAAACTGGGTAATCTTCGACTATCAATTGTCATTTTGAGTTTCGTTTGTTTTGAAAAATGAAATTGAAATTGTAATTTTCGTCAGATCCTTTTTTTGATACACGTTTTTGTCGTGTTTAATACTTTTACTCAATTATTAAAAATAAAACTTGTAGTTTAAATTTATTTAGAAGTCTGGCCTCTACAATTTGTACGAAAAATGAGCGTTGAAGAAGAATCGGGATGGGTCAACAGAGGAAAAAATGAAGACGCTCGTTTTTCTTATTCTCAAGATTTGGAGAAGGAGCTTTTTCGGAGAATTACGACAGATTTGGATAAATTCCTAGAAGATGATGAAATTAAAGTGAACGAAGTGGAAGATTCGGGGCGAAAAAAATCGGAAAAAGACGAGAAGAGCGAGATTGTACGTTTGATTTAAAATATATTGAAAAAATATAGATAACTATTTTTTTAGGAGCACATGGATATAGAATTATCCAGAATGCATGAAACTGTTTCTCAATACGGTGAAGAGAAAGAGAAGAGTGAGCATGAGTTTCAGGTGGGTGAATTTTGATTTGATTGAAAACCAACTTTAAAAAACTGCTCCTGAATGATTCCCAGAAAGTTAACAGTTTTGGGCTCTTTTTTTGCCCTAAAATGTTTTGGGATGACCTCATTCATTTTGAGATCCTTATACTATCAAAAAAATCTTAAGGCATACCTGATGATCAGTAGACCAATATGGCCGGCAATTCCCCCTGAAATTGTCCACGTAAACGAGGAGAATGAAAACGAAGTAAAAGAAGAAGGAGAAGACAACAAAATCCAGGAAATGGAACGCAGATATGAAAACGAAGTAGAAGAAGAAGGAGAAGCCAACAATATTCAGGAAATAGAACGAAGATATGAAAACGAAGCCAGACAGGTACGTTCGACTTTGAACTATTGAAAACATTCTCTATTGTATTCGAGAGATACTTCCAAAAATTGTAATCAGGAAAAGCTTCATGAAAACTCCGTGATTTTCGGCGTTTTGATCACTACTTTTTTCAGCTATACAGAATTCAGCTATACGAAAGAAACCAACAATATCAACTAATATACCAACAAGCTCAACAGAGATACCAACAATTACAACAAAGATACCAACAATATCGACAACGGTTAGCGTTACAATTGGAGCAAGAGATCGACGAGGGCTACTGCTGCGAGTAATGAAGACTTCAAAGAATGTGCTATTTTTAGAAACAACTTGTCAACTTTCTTTACCCCACCTTTAAAAAGATGTTCTTTGGTTTTGTTCTGTGTCAAAGATTTTTCAAAGTTTTCACGTCTATGGTAACTGTTTCCAAACCGTCTGGAAAACCCTTCAGAATGAAACTTTCCTTCTCTTGTCTGATATGCTTTTTCATAAAACTGATGTATGTAAATACGATTCTCTCTGAAAAATCTTCGAGATAAAACTTTTTATTTCATGTCGAGAAATTGAGATCATTTATATTATACATGACAACGATCAATGATATTGTGTATGACAAAAATTGAAAATTCATTAAAATCTCCAATCAAAATTATCCGGGTGATCCTCGTCGGTGATGTCATAAGTGGGTGGTGGAAGTGTAGGTGTCTCGTTAACCACACTCTCATCGCTACTCGAATCCGTTACTTCGCGACCATGCCCATTGACACTCCTAAATGTTGTCTGAAAAAAAAAAGAATTGGTTAATTGAGAAATTCAAGAATGAAATACATACTCTTTTTTTGTAGGCCCTATTTTGTCGTGCATGTCGTCCGATTAGCTGAAAGAAAAAACGATTTCATTATGTTACTGATTTTTTTTAGAATCAAACATACCAGGGCAGGATCATCAAGCAAAGATTCATCGTCTGAATCTCTTCCAAATCTCAGCTCATCCTCATATCTTTCTAGGGCTTCGGCCCGTGCAATGTCTCTCACCAATTCAGCCAACCATCTTTTTCTGCATCTCCGAGGCTTAAAAATATACTTGAATTATTCGAAATTTTATTTATTAAACATACCGGAGCATTTGACACTTTTGCTTGAGAAGTGCTTGGCATCTGAAAAATCGAATAATAGTTGTAGTAATTCAATTTCAAGTTCTGTTTTTCTTCCAAACGAATCCGAAGAATTTTATAATAAGTTTAGATCATGATTCTGATTCTGAGTTTCAGAACAAGAAAGAAAATGACCGCGAGATTTTTGAGACAAGTAACATTTTGCTTATCTCATTATATTTCGTGTTATTTGATTTTAGGGTAATCTTGAGTTAATCATTGGAAAAGATGTTTCGTAAAAAATGTTCTATTTTTGAGCTTCAAATGTTGAATTTTCATGCCGGATCAATTTCAGTGAGATAAAAAACAGTGCTTTAACTAACTTCGCAAGCTAAAAGTTGTATGAGAACATTTTTCTGACAAGGGAATGTTTTCAGGAAAATCAAAGGAAATATACGTCATTCAATAGATTTTGATACGCTGAGAAAGATGCCGTGTTCA
>LR549544.1:0-10393 GCA_900536415.3 Caenorhabditis sp. 38 MB-2015
TATGGATGCTATATAGCTAACATGGCGATGTCTGGAGAAGCAGCCAATCGACTCTTGGATTTAATTATGAGAATTGACCCCCCTATCGTAACTTTAGAGCCACCTCAACAGTTTTTTTGGCTAGTAGCGCCGGGACGGCTTTCTTGAAGGAGGGGGAAGTAATATCCCTATTAGAATCCGTGTTCAAATCGCCGCGCCGTGCACCACAAACGCGCTAGTCTTCTGTCAATGACGCCGGTTGTGTGTTTGCACGTTCTCGGTTTTTACTTTTCTTTTTCTGATTTAGAGGTTTGGTGTTTTCTTAGACTTGTAGGTTCCTTGTAGGTTTTCGTGTTCTGGGGATGGTCTTAAACCATCCCCCTCTTGTCATAAACGGTATTTGATCAATAAAACGTCTAATATCAAACACTTCGTTCATTTCTTGTTCCGATAGTGGTTTTTATCCACTTTAATCTTTGTTGTCATGCAAGTTCCGAAGAACAACAACCAGGACAATGCAACTAGAGGTACCAGACAACCTTTCAATTATTTACTTGGGCTACAGTTTTGTTAACAAGTCTCGAAATTCAGAAGATGAACAAAAATGTTGTGATGACAAGGAAATTTTTTCAAAAAACAGAAAACTGAATATTTTTGACGAAAAATATATGATTCGATAGATTTTCGAACGCTGATCAATATCCGGTGTTCAGTTTTTGATAACATCGAGAAATTCAGGTTCAATTTAGCGGTTAATCGGTAACACGTGCTCTTTTTTTTCAAATATATACATTATTTAAAAATTGACTTATAACCCCCAATTTTCCCGTGAAATCTGCCACGTCATCATCCTTATCATGATCATCGTCATCATCATTTTTTCCCGAACACTCTCCATTTTTTGATACCGTTTTTTTGGAAGAAGAGCATCGTCTGGAAAATAGGGACTATTTTCAAGAGATCGAAAAATATAACAGTGTAGAAAACAGAATCATCATGTCGTCAATGGGACCGCCACAACAAGTGTCGTCGAGAAATGCGCCAGTCATTGATAATCCGTCAAAGAGGAGGCCTGTTGGTGAGTGGGCCTCTCACAAGTCAGGGGAGCATATTAAAATTTGGGAAATTTGAAAAAAAATATTTTTTTTTCCGAGAAACTTTGGCGAATGGAAAGAAAAGATGGAAAAAACACTTCTTGAATGGATTTTATTCAAAAAAAATTGAAATTTTCAGAAAAAATTTCCAGATTCTCATTTTTCTATATATCACCCTACAAAAACTGGTGCATATTTTTGATACCTTTGAGCACAATTGTGCAAAACATGGGCTCAAACGGAGTATTTCGAACCGAGTTATGACAGTTTAACCAATAGTATACTTTTCTTAGGTCAGAATTTGGTTTCCTATGTCACGCCCTTTAATAATATGGTTTCCTGGGTCATAGTCTTCAATAATTTGGTTTCCTAGGCCATGGTCTTCAGTAATTTGGTTTCCTAGGCCATGGTCTTCAAAAATTTGGTTTCCTAGGTCATGGTTTGGTTTCTTAGGTCATGGCTTTCAATAATTTGGTTTCCTAGGCCATCTTCTTTAAAAACTTGGTTTTCTAGGTCATGGTTTGGTTTCTCAGGTCATCGTTTGGTTTGCTATGTCATGGTTTGGTTTCTTGAGTCATGGACTTCAATAATTTGGTTTCTTAGGTCATTGTTTGGTTTGCTATGTCATGGTTTGGTTTCTTGAGTCATGGACTTCAATAATTTGGTTTCTTAGGTCATTGTTTGGTTTGCTATGTCATGGTTTGGTTTCTTGAGTCATGGACTTCAATAATTTGGTTTCTTAGGTCATTGTTTGGTTTCTTAGGTCATGATTTTGTTTTCTAGGTCATTTCTTAAAAAAAAAAAAGTATTTTCAGTTCCAATGGGAAATTGCGGTTCGAAGCAGCCTCTCGATGGAGGTGGAGAGTCTTCGCTTTGCGCAAAACCTGGCGCTGTCCCAAAAATGAACGCATCTTGTCAAATGTCGGTCCAAGGAAAAGTCACCGCCCCTGGTTCAGTGCAAAAAAATAGTCGAAGTTGGTTGAGTCACATTCGCCAACAACTAGCCACATTTTTGTTTTACTAGGAAAACGCGTTGTCTCTCGCCCGAAACAAAAATCATGTAGTGTTGAAGATGGCGGCGGCGGGGGCACAACTGCCGCCACTCCTGGCACAGTAAGCAATGATGCGTCGAAAGAGACGCCGACGAAGAAGCGAAAGAAGGGACCCTTGAAAATTGATGGCGTATTCGAAGGCGATAGCTCAAAGTATCAAGTGTTGAAATTGATTCGAAATCCTGGACCAAATGCAGAGTATTATGTGAAGGATGGGGAGACGGAGAAGGTGTTGCGTTTAGGGCAGAAGGGCAAGAAAAAGTTGAGATATGCTGGCGAGATTATGAAGAAGGTTTTGGAGGTGAATGCGGGCAATGATAAAGTGTTTATGTTGGAGGTGACGGAAGTTGGAACCAATTCGAAGTATGATGTGAGTTAACTATAACATTTCGGTGCATTTTTTTTTGGTTACAAGTCGAAGTATCAATCCTCCTAAAAGGCTTTTCGCAGCCATATGAAATCACAGTGAAAAAAAGTATTTTTTCTTCAGAAAAAATTAGTTACGGAATTTCCCAAAATAAAAAACATGTTTCTGCAAAAATGGGAGGAGTTTGTCTTGTCTGAAAATAGCAATGGTCCGCACACTAAATATGCGCTCTTGCCGCACAGTTTTCGGGAGAATATTTTTAAAAAATTTAAAATATTTCGTGATATTATTGACTAAATATCCGCAAACTCGTTAATTTGGTGTGTAAAATAAAGAAAATACTTCGATTTATAACCAATACACTGATATCTTTCTCTGAAACTGTTCAGATTACACATAAAACGTTATTTTTCCATTTTTTTTGCTAAATTTTGTGCAAAATGGAATATTCTTTCTGTCAGGTCGAAAAATGTGCCAGTTTATGTTATTGTTGTCTACGATGACTTCTTTTTACCTGTTAGTCTTATTTACACTCAACTGGAACAAAAAACAAAAAAAAAATCAATTTTGAATTTCGCACAATTGTGTGCAAACACCGCCCTAAAAAACCGCGGTAAAAAAAGATACTTTTTTTTTGCCTGTGAAATTCAAAAAAAAATGTTTTTAAATGTTTTACCAAAAATGATGGTGTTCATTTTTCACTAGAAAAGAGTTCCAAAATTGACTGGCCCAGATTTTGATGAAATTTTCAGACAAAGGTATTTTAGAAGGTCATGATAATGTTTATTTCGTACCAAAATGAGTTCACGCTTGAGTTTGTACCTGTTTTAAATCCAAAACTGACTGACATAGACTTTTTTTTTAAATGTTTTTCGTTCAATTTCGGACTTAAAACTGGTACAAACTCGAATACACCTCTATTTTGGTGCAAAACCAACTTCATCATGACGTTTGCCATACTCAAATACCCCTTTTCTTAAAACTTCATCGAAATTTGAACAGTCAATTTCGGTTCTAAAATAGGGGAAAACTCAGGTTCAGTTCTTTTTTTGTGAAAACCTTTGGTAACAAACTTTTAGAGATTCTTTATGAGCTGAGCATAATATATAAAATACAGACGCTACTTTTAAATTCATATGCTCATTTTTCTTGTTAGCATAATGAAAATAATCAAAAGTTGATTTGAGCGCGTAGAATGAAAAATGAGAAAATCACAGATTTGCTCGTCAAGTGTGGTGTTTGTTGTCAGCTACAGTAATTCCATTTCTATTTAACCTTCTTTGGCAAAAGGGAATACAACCTTTTTTTATGAACCCTGATTTCATTCAAATAATATTTTCAAGCCGATTTCGTTTTTCAATGGAGCCGCCCTGCAAAAAAACGAAACAATTTCTCTCGCATTAGAGCGCACTTGCACATGTGGCCTAGGAAAAAAAACTAGGCCAGAAAATCGTTTTTGCTCAACTCAGAGAGAATCTTTAACACTTAAAAAAAGTTTTTAATTTTTAAGGAATCATACAACTAGCCATACAACATTACTAGACCATACAAAAAGGTTTCATGGGTTCACTTTTTGTACACTTATAGAGTTGAACCTTTTGAGTTTGGCTCCGCGACGTTTCGCCACCGGACGTTTCGACACTGCGACGTTTCGACACCGCGACGTTTCGAAACCGCGACATTTCGACACCGCGACGTTTCGACACCGCGACATTTCGACACCGCGACGTTTCGACACCGCGACGTTTCGACACCGGATGATTTTTTGAAATAAATTGTTCAATATTTTATGCCAAAGGTTTTCGGGTATGACAAACATCATGGTGATATTCATTTTTAACCAAAAAAGAACTACATCNCCGAGTTTTCACCCATTTTTGGTCAAAAATTGACTGACCTCGATTTTGATGATACTTTCGGATTAAGGGTATTTGAACATCATGATAATATTTATTTTACATCGAAAAAGAGCTGCACTCATTAACCCATTTTAGGTCAAAAAATGACTATGCAAATTTCGTGGTTTGGTTTAGTTTTTTTTTATTAAGTAGTCGGTTATCTAAAATGGGTTAAAATATGGGTGCAGCTCTTTTTCGATGTAAAATAAATATTACCATGATGTTCGCCGTACTCAAATACCTTTAATCCGAAAGTATCATCAAAATCGAGGTCAGTCAATTTTTGACCAAAAATGGGTGAAAACTCGGGTGTAGTTCTTGTTTGGTTAAAAATAAATATCACCATGATGTTTGTCATACCCGAAAACCTTTGGCATAAAATATTGAACAACTTATTCCAAAAAATCATCCGGTGTCGAAACGTCGCGGTGGCGAAACGTCGCGGTTGCGAAACGTCGCGGAGCCTTGAGTTTTACCATTACATTTTGTCACCGTTATAAAATACACAAAACTCAATAACTTGAACTACATATTTTTTGCCTCGAAAATGGTCTATGTAAGTTTCTTCGCATTGAAACATGACCATTTGAAAAATAAAAAAACTACATTGTGCAGACGTGCTCTGAGCTCAAAAATTTGACAAAGTTGCTCCAAAAAACAGATTCATCAAATTTTACCGAACAACGTTGAAAACTATTAGAAATGTTGAAACGTATATCATATAGTAAATGTTCAATATACAAACAGTATTGCTAGCCTGGATGTAAAGTTACTGATAAACTGAGATAATGGATTGTCCATGAAGCAGACTTGACCCACGGGGTATCTGTCTCTCTGTCTCTCCCATAATTGTATGCTATTTTTTTGCAGTACCTCATCACAACTTCTTATGGCATTCAACTCTACGAATGTTTTCGAGCCACTGGCAAGGTGTTCACTCCCGGATGTATTATGAACATTGCCTACCAGACGTTGGAATGTATAAAAGCGTTGCACACCGCCGGATTCATCAACAGAAATGTGAAACCGGCCACATTCTCACTAGGTCAAGGCGCGAAAGAGTCGCAAATCTGCATGTCTGATTTTCGCATCGCTCGCCGACACATTGAGGATAACGGCAAGACGCGTCCCGCTCGCCCACGCATCGAATACATTGGCACACTTCGCTACGCAAGCATGGCTGCGTTGAAGGAGGCGGAACAGTCGCGCAAGGATGACCTGGAATCGTGGTTGTACATGATTTATGATTTGTTTGACGGTGCGCAAGGGTTGCCGTGGAAGGGCAAGGGTGGCGCTTCGGCGAGGAAGGAGGTGTTGGGGTTGAAGGAGAAGTTTTGGGCGCACGCCGAGCCGACGGTTTATACGATTGTGCCGGAGGGGTTCAAGAAGATTGTAGACATGATTTATGGGATGACGTATGACACGACACCGGATTATAGGTGAGCTCTTCATTAAAAAAAAAAAAAACAAACAAAAAAAGTTCACTCCGCCCGGATTCGAACCCATGACCTTGTGCATTAGAAGCAAACCTTGTCCCTACTGAGCCAATCGGCACACATTTACCCCACTCTCAATTTCTATAGACGTTCTTCATGTTTTTCGATTTTTCTAGCAAAATGGTTGAAGTGCTCGACGAGATTTGCACCACCCACCATCTCGATCGCAACGTTTGCGATTGGACCGGCAAATTCGCGAGCTTTGCCACTTGCCAAAAAGCGATCGACGACGCCGCCAACAAAACCAACGACAATGTCTGCTCGGGAATCGACGATTTCGAATTCGGGCCAAAGAAGGCGGCGCCCAAGGTGCAGAGAAAGATGATGAACGCGAATGATACGATCAAAAATGGCAAATTTGTGTGGAAAGTGGTGAATGTGTTGGGATCGGGCGGGTTTGGCGATGTGTATCGTGTTTATAACGATTTGGACAAGAAGAAGAAGGTAATTTTATTATCAAAATCGTTTTAAAAAAAACAAACGAAAAAGTTTCAAACCACTTTGTTTGGCGCGTGTGCAATTGTGCGTCGTTGTGTATGCACAGCGAGAATTCAAATTTGTTTGATTATAAATTTTTTCGTTTTAAAAACGAAAAAAAAGTTTTTATCTGGAGTTTATATGTCATTTGATAAAGATTTAAACGCTGATCAACATCCCGTAATCAGTTTTTGTATTTTCAACCCTGAAATCATGAAAAATTCTAGGAAAATCATAAAAAACTAACAAAAATGGGATGGTATACTATAATATAGGGTAATTTTTCCTTCTGAACACATCTAGATTATTGGTTTTGCATAGAAATTAAAAATTACAACACTTTCGCTTTCAGTCATCTTTAAATTCAAAAAAAATTGTTTTAATCCAAAAAAAGCGAAAACGTTTCAAACCAGTTTGTTTGGCGCGTGTGCAATTGTGCGTCGTTGTGTATACACAGCGAGAATTAATATTTTTTGGAAATATATTTTTTCGTTTTTAAAAACGAAAAAAGAGTTTATATCTGGAGTTTATATGTCATTTGATAGAGATTTGAACGCTGATCAACATCCCGTAATCAGTTTTTGCATTATAAGCCCTGAAATCATAAAAAATTATAGAAAAACCATGAAAAACTAACAAAAATGGGATGGTATACTATAATATAGGGTAATTTTTCCTTCTGAACACATCTAGATTATTGGTTTTGCATAGAAATTAAAAATTACAGCACTTTTTCGCTTTCAGTCATCTTTAAATTCAAAGAAAATTGTTTTAACGAAAAAAAAACGAAAACGTTTCAAGCCAATTTGTTTGGCGCGTGTGCAATAGTGCGTCGTTGTGTATGCATAGCGAGAATTTAAATTTTTTTGAACCTGTTTTTCTTTGAAGTTTTTCGAAGAAATCTATGTCATTGGATAGAGAAAAAGAAACTTCTAGAAAAATCATTAAAAACTAACAAAAGTGGGGTGGTACACTATACTATAGGGTAAGTTTTAGCCCTGAAAACATTAGACGATCAGTTAAACCCTAAAATTTGATTCTTTATAAGGTTTCAGCTTCATTTGAAATCTCGTTTCGCAAAAATGAACAACAGGAGGTTGATCAGCGTTCAGAAATTCCCCATTTTCAGAACTACGCGCTCAAAACTGAAAGTGAAGATGGTAAAAAAGTGATGCTCCGGCTTAAAGTTGAGATGCAAGTGATGATGGCTATTCAAGAGGATCGGCGTGTCAACAAGAAGCCCAACATTAACAAGCATTTTGTCGAATTTGTGGATCGTGGCAAGGCCGAAGAGCTCAAATGCAAATTCATTGTGATGAGCATTGTTGGCCCCTCTTTGGATGATGTTCGCAAAAAGTATCGGGTTGATTTGAGCTCCAAGTCGACGCCTTTCAACGTGGCTTCTCAGACTCTTGAGGCTTTGCGTGATCTTCACATGATTGGATTCCTTCATCGCGACATCAAACCGGCCAATTTCGCGGTGGGTATTGACAAAGAGGAGCCGCTCATCTACATGCTCGACTTTGGCATCTGTCGCACGTTTCTCGACCCGAAGACGAAGGTGTTGCGCGCGCCACGTAAGAAGGTCAAATTTCTGGGCACGTTGCGTTATGCGTCGCGTGCTTGTATGAAATGCGAAGATCAGGGGCGTAAGGACGATTTGGAGTGTTGGCTCTACATGATTTTCGACATTATGGATCCGGAGGATGGGGTGCCATGGAAGAAGATTTCCGATCGTGACAAGATTGTGGTCGCCAAGACGGCGTTTTTCCAGATGAAGTGTGAGTTTCGGGTTCTATTAGGGCCATAACTAGACATTTTAAGGCCGAAAATAAACCATTTTAGGCTGAAATTAGATATTTTGTGGGCCGAAAGTAGACAATTATAGGCCAGAACTAGACATTTTATGGCCACAAATAGACAATTTCAGGCTGAAACTAGACTTTTCTAGACAAGAACTAGACAATTATAGGTGTGAACTAGACATTTTGAGGTTCAAACTAGAGTTTTTCAAGCCGAGCTTAGACATTTCCAGACCAGAACTAGAAAATTATAGGCCAAAACTAGACACTTCTAGACCAGAAATAGATAATTCTGAGGCCACAACTAGACAATTTCAGGCCTAGATTAGAACCTTCCAGGCTGAAACTACACAATTTTAGCCTGAAATTAGACATCTTGTGGGCCAAAACTAGACAATTATAAGCCGAAACTAGACAATACCAGCCCGAAACTAGACACTTCTAGACTAAAACTAGACAATTCTAATGCCACAACTAGACAATTATAGGTCACAACTAGACATTTTAAGGCCACAAATAGACATTTTCAGGGCGAAACTAGAGTTTGCATTGCGAAACTAGACAGTTCTAGGCCGAGACTAGACAATACCAGCCTGAAACTGGACCATTCTGGGAGGAAACTACACATTTCTAGACCAGAACTAGACAACTTCAAGCCAAAACTAGACAATTATAGGTCACAACTAGACATTTCTAGTCCAGAACTAGACAATACCAGCCCAAAACTGGACAATTCTGGGATGAAACTAGACATTTCTAGACCAGAACTAGACAACTTCAAGCCGAAACTAGACAATTATAGGTCTGAACTAGACATTTTGAGGTTCAACCTAGAGTTTTTCAAGTCGAGATTAGACCTTTTCAGGCCGAAGTTAGACAATTCTAGGCCATAACTAGACATTTACAGGCTATAACTAGACAGCATTTGGCGAAAACTAGAGAAGCCCGGGTTGACCTACGAACTTGGTCCAAGAAGATCAGGCTCACCTTAATGACGATTCCCATTTTTTTTTTACAGTGAGCATTGTCTACGAAAACATAACTCGTCAAATGAAGACACTTGTCAAGTATGTCGACTCGCTCGAATATCAATCATTGCCCGACTATGCCTACATTGAGAATCGCCTCCAATTGATTGCCGATCATGTTGGATATCCGATGACGAATAAGCGAAAACCCGAATGGTGTGGACGTTTGAGAAAAGAGGATTTGGATCAGGTAAGACGATTCGAGGATAGCGGATCGGATAGTGATGAGACGGGCGGCGGAACCAATGATTCGGATTGATTTGGGGAGGAGCACAGCATCGATATTACCATAAAAGTGAATTTGAATCATGAA
Organism: Caenorhabditis sp. 38 MB-2015; assembly: GCA_900536415.3. Classification (NCBI taxonomy): domain Eukaryota; kingdom Metazoa; phylum Nematoda; class Chromadorea; order Rhabditida; family Rhabditidae; genus Caenorhabditis; species Caenorhabditis quiockensis. The sequence goes on from LR549544.1 coordinate 9,507, forward strand.
TGAATGATTATTTTTTGTGTTTCAAATTTGTTTTAAACAACAGAGTATTTTGAAAACGTTTTTTTTAACCCAAAAATATGGAAAATGAACTAGAAGACAACTACTAGAAGCTGGTGGTTGTGCGTAAACTTCGCTCTCATTATCGATTGGCCATGATTTCAGAAGGAGTTCTTCCTCGGAAGTTTCGGTCCCCTGGTTGTGGACAATGTCTCCGAGTTTAATTTAATATTTATCAATACCCGTAAGACAGACGTTAAAAAAACAGCAGCTCACATTCTGAGCTCGAGCTTAGAAAGTGAGAAAAAAACAAAAAAAATTTTTGACCTAGCCGCGGATCGAACCCACAACCTTCTGCATCACAGGCAAAGTCACTCACTACTGAGCCATTCCTCACATATCTCTCGTTATCTCAATTTCTATAGACTTACATCATGTTTCGGCGTGCTTCCCACTTCGACCACCTCCAAGAAGAACATTTTATTACTCTCCTTACACGCCTCCTTCTGCGCCTTTAAAATCTCCGCCATACGATGCATTTTGTTGTGCTCCTTATGGTCCAAACGCAAAAAATACTCATCGCGATCGCCAAGTTGCACATAATATTGTCCATGCGGTCCTGCTGCGTTGCGCACCACTTTCGTAATATTGTACGATTTGCCATGTTCGCCCTCAAACATCGCGTTCACCTCAAATGGCCCTCGTTCTTGCCGCTCATTGCGTGCTTTACAGGTATGCCACCGCGGAAACCCCCTGTATTCTGAAATATAGTCTATAGGGGGACGCTACTAATAAACCTACCCCAGACGCATATCTCGGGAACCAAAAAATTTAAGCTAACCAAACTTGGCAAATGGGTTCAGGGCACTACTGGTACCCCAGAAAAAAAT
>LR549550.1:0-43753 GCA_900536415.3 Caenorhabditis sp. 38 MB-2015
TTTTTTTTGTTGGTAAAGATAGAATTGAGCATGAATTGACTTTTCAAAAATCTATTTCGGTTAAAAAAAAATTTATTCATAAAATTCGCTCTGTTGATAATCATGATCTGAATTCACGGCTGAAAAACCTTGAATTTTTCGGTTAATTATGACTTTTTCGTATGATTTCTATAATTTCAACTAGAATACTTCTCACCTGAAGTTTTCATAGCTGAATTTTTCTTAAAATTGTAGTTCAGCCTTACTAGTTCCAATTTTCCCATTCGAAATCGACCAAAATGAATTTCTCAAAATTTTGGAAACAAGTTTTCTTGGTTACTCAATTATGTAGAAGCTGATTCTGACATCGAGAATCTGACCAAATTTTACTTTAGATCGGAAAAAACATGACTATCAATAGAGCGCGTGTTCCTCATTGAATTTTGAATTATAATTTTGGTCGATATCCAAATGTTCATTTTTGATTCCAAAAAATTAGTTGCTTCACTTTTTTTGAGATCTGGGAACGTTCCTGACTTATTTTCAGGTAAAATTCTGTGCATTTCGAAAAGAATTGATGAATTTTTATGTGGGATTCTGAAGAATTTCGGAAATATTCAGCAAAATTCTACTGATAAAATGTGCTCTATTGTTAACCTTGGTTCAGAGCTAATTCTATAGCATTTCGAGAGAGATAACTGAAACTACAATAACTTTTGGATCTTATAGAAAATTTTGTTCAGAATGTAAATTTAAAAGTAGTGCTCCAGTAAACTAGGACCTAAATTTTGTCGAGTTATTTCTCAAAATCAGCGTTTTCCAAAAACCAGAAAAAAGGATAAAATGAAAAATAACAGAAATTATAAGCAAAGCTGATAAAAATTTAGGAAATTTCGAATTTTCCACTTTGATTTTGAGTAAGAGTGAGAATTCTAGTTTCTCCCAAGATTCAGAATTTTTTTTGAATTCAGTTGACCCTGACTCACCTCTTCTTTCCTTTGGTTGAAATAAAAATGAAACATTTTCGAAAAATTTTCCAGCAACTCACGTTCACGTGAAAATCTATTTAATATTTTTTGTTGTAAATTTTAAAAAAAATGGGAGAGGAACTTCATAATTTCTTGAGAACTACGGTAATTTTCAGATTGAACTATAGATATCCAGAAGAGGACCGTTTACATTGGGGTAGTTTTCACAAATCCGAGAGCTTCCGGTGTTCGAACTGTGATCAACATTCATAAAATGAGAAATTCCAGCAATTTCAGCGTTTTAAATCAATTCTTGTTATGTGATCTGATGAATTTCGGCCGGTGGGCTTCTTTTTTCGTTCGTTTTATCACAAATTCACTTGAAGTTCGGAAAGAAATAAAGGATAACGACTACTTTTCTCACAGTTTACTCGTATTTTCCGTTTTCAAGAAAAATTGAATTTTTTCCGCCCAAAGTTTATCAGAATCCTTTTCGAAATAAAATTTGATAATTCGACGCCCAGTTTTGCCCTGGGACAGGCTTTCGATACTTTTCCGGATCATAAAAATCCTCATTTTTCTGACTAGCAGGTCCCCGCCGTTGTTACTATGCAATAATTGTTCTATTTATTTTCTCGTTTGTTGAATTTACAATATATGTAGACGTATTATTTATCGAATTATCTCGTTATCGTTTCAATTTTTAAACGAATATTCGCAATCAAGCATGGTACTTTTTCCAGGTGCTCGATTTCCATTATGATGCGTCATAGAATTCGAAAACGTCAACGATTGGCCACCAATGTTAGTAACCCTTTCTCCAATTCAATGAATTCCAGGCTATTTTGTTCCAGATGCGCCGTAAATTTGTGAAACGCCAGCGATTGGCAAACAAGGTATATTTGTTTCGGCTTCGGGACATTTCGAACCCGAATGAACTTTTTTTTGAAAAACGGTTCAAATTTTGTTACTATAGGTACGCCAAACATGATGGTGATGTTCATTTTTCACCGAAAAAAAAGCTGCATCCGATTTTCCCTCTTTTTTAGGTCCCAAATTGAACGAAAAAAATTCAAGAAAGCCTGTGTCAGTCAATTTGACAGGTACAAACTGTGAAAAAAGCATACCTATGATATTTGCCATACTCAAATAGTCTTTGTCTCAAAATTTCATCGAAATCTGATTCAGTCACGTAAAATAGGGCAAAACTAGGGTGCAGCTCTTTTTTTTTGTGAAAAATGAGCATCGCCATCCTGTTTTACGTGCCTGAAAACCTTTTGGTAACAAAATTTCAACACTTTAAAGAGATGCGCATCAATTTGAATTTCATATTTTTATTTTTTGTGTGTATTTTTCGAAATCGCGAAAAAGAGGGTTTTAGTAAGAATGATATTTGCTATAGTAAAAATAGTGATACAAAATCACAAAATAAGGTCTACTTATAACGCTAGTGTATAGTTGCAGCACGTGATGGACATAATTGGGTGTTTCTTTAAATATATTCAAAAAAAAAATTGTTGCCCGAAATAAACTTGGAATTCTCTAAGGATTCATCCGGCTATTATCCTACTTTGAAATATTTTCTCTCATGTCATCAGTGAGAAATTTTGCGATTATCAGTATACTTCGTACTATGCTCATAACTATCTACCGAAAAGAAAAAAACTTGTTTGGTAAAACGATTTAATAAAAACATTGACAAAAAATGGATGCGTGTAAATGAATAACATATAATGAAGAAAAAGTATTATCATTGGGAAAAAAATTCAAAAAAAAAAAGTAACCCTCTTGTAGGTTATTTTGTAGTTAATTTTGTCAAAGAGGTGGGGAAATTGATTATGTAAATTTCAATTTTAGAATGCGCAGTAGTATTTAGGAAATTGAAACTGTTACCAGATGGTATAGCGTCAGAAATGAATTGAAAGACGCGCCGAAAATTGATTAAAAAGATACATGAATTACAAATTCGGGGGTGCTTTTCAGAGTGATTACAAATTTAATATAATAGCACAAGAGATTATTGAACAGTTTCAATGATTGGTAACTTAACATTAAAAGTATTTTCAAACGTTTCAATTGCCGCTTGTCGACAATTTTCATAAATTGTCATGTTTCCAATAAGTTTTCCGATAATCATCAAACACTCTTCCTTTCGTTTGTCTTTTGATGATAAATCCTTCTTATACTTTTGACTCAAACACCAGTTCACTTCAGTCAAGTGTTTTTCCAGCTCACTCTAAAAAAAATCGACACATATTCATTGAAAAAATATCAAGTAATACCTGAGGCTGTGGATCATCTTTTGTGTACAACTCCTCTCGCCAAGTTTTTTGCGTACGTTTCTCTTTTGTAGGAATCGTAATCATCTTTTCAAAGGCGTCATTAGGTGTAACTGCTGAAATTTTTGATTTTTATCCATTTTTTAATAAATGAGTGAGAAATTAATTCGAAAAGACTAGACTGTTTTGTTTCTGGGAAACCACACTCAGACACGCACATTTGTGTGAAGGGATACATAAGCAAACAAAATCTTGATCACGAATGGAACACTGATCTAACAGTAAAAAAAAATTCTAAAAAATAATTATCATAAATTTTGTGTGAACTTACCTGGTGACTGGTTTACCAATACTGGCTTCTTAATTATTGGCGTTTCAACCTTCCAATTTCTTCCACCAAAAGGGGGTCCAAGAAGTTTTGATCTCGTTGGCGTTTTGAAGGTGTTTATGACTGGCTTCATCAATTCCTGTTTTTTAAGTGCTTCCCTTTTCTCATGGTACTTCTTATTTACATCTTCAAATTCTCTAATAAGCTCCGGAAATTCAGACATCTTCGCCACAAAATAATCTAACTTCCACTTTTTATAATCTTTGTGATCTTTTTCATTCGCATCTATTTCCATGATTGTTTTAGATTCTTTGTCCATCAGATGAAATGAAGTAATAAACGATGCAGCAAATTTTCGTATCTCTTCCTCGCATTCATCTTTCTTTGCATTCAACAAATCAACAAATTTCTCAAATTTCTCACATTGTTCCATGAATTTGGATGGCTCACATTTGCGAAGATATTTATGGACTTTATTCTGAAAATATTATCGAAGCTATTCAAAGTTGAAAATATTCTTCCTACGGTAGACTGAACATTATGAAACCAACCCATCAGAAAGTATTTGGAAGAACCTACTCGGGACGCAGGACGCACCTAGTGCGGTATTTTCGCGCACCAGTGCGGCACTTTGGCGCATGGGTGCGTCCCTCACACCTGCACTGAAAAATGATCAAATACAACACTGTCACGTTTCACGTTTTTTGTCGCGTCATATGCTCAAATTTCAAATTTTGGTTTCCCCGAGTATAATTTTTTCCCGAGTATGCTAAGTTTATCAGTGCGGCATCTTTTTTTTTTTTTTTTTTTTGAAATTAACTATTTTGTAGGAGATCAACTGATTGTTTCCTCCGCCTACTTTGTATAAATAATCAGAAGAAATTATTTTCTCAACCTTCAACAAACTCACAATTTTGAGGCTTTTAACGCCTAAGTCAATGTGAATTATGAAGTCCGACGGTAAGTTCAAATCCAAGTTTGCCAGCTTCCTGATTTGTGAATCAACTTTGTAAATCCTTTTGATCTTCTCTCGTTTCTCCTGTAAATATGTCATGGAGTTCTCCAATACGGGTAAACATGAAGATAACTTCAACTAAAGTGGTATGCGAAAACTAAAACATGGTATAGGAAACTAATTTTGTTTCCAATTTTTATAATCTAGATGATTTCCTAATAATCTAGATGATCTTTCCTAATTACTAAATGAACACAGAGGAAAATTACAAGAACTGTTTTCAAATATTGGGCACTCCAGGTAACTCAGTATGAAATCTATGGTCTTGGTGAATTAATTTTTATTGTTCATACCTCTTCATTGATAATATCTTCTTTGGTATGTTCTTCGAGATCCGTGTTATCAAGGATTTCATTTCCCTTGGTGCTATTAAATTCGTTCTCAACTTCTGTAATGGAATTTCTATCTCCGAAATACTTATTTTCTACGGTCAAAATATCTTCAGCACAGATTTTTGAACCTTCCTCTTGAGTGGTGTCATCTTCTTCTTCCAGTGTCTCCAATTTCTGTACATAGTGTTTTGCTTTTCCAGTCGATTCTAAATCTTTTCTACCGACAAGTTTTTTATTATTCGATTGCGACGTTTTCGGTTGTACAATTTGCGGTGAACAAAGTCGACACGATCTACTGAAAACAGAAAATAGTAATTCAATTTCATGAATGTCAAACTGACTCGAATCCTGGTTTATTATAACATTGTGTACAGAAGAAGTGACTACATTCTAAATAAGCTGGCCCACGTCTCATGGTGCCTATAAACCAGACTTCATTACATTATTCAATAGTATACAGAGAAACTTACATTTCTTTTGACACTCCTGATTCATGCATTTCGCTATCTGTGGGGGATGCATCTTTTTTATTCCGATGTCTTACTGTGCGATTGGGCTGCTAGTGAAGAGCTGAAATCTAGACCTTGTGTTTGGTGGATTCGAAATTAAGTATAGCTTAGAGAAAGTTGACTCAGGAAAAAAAGAAGATAATTTCTTTGAATTGAATTTACTTTTTTACAGATCGAATAAGAACAGGAAAAAAAAACAAATAAAACTCTTATCATTTCGAGAAAAATAAACTAACAATCCTCTAAAACATATATATCCAAATCATCTTCATCCTTCGGTTTCAATTCTTCGAACAAGGGTTTACTATGGAATGGATCAGAATATTGTTCATCATCTTCGATTTCTGCGTTTTGATCCGTTTCCTGCAATCCTGCTTCTACTCTATCATTGTCTACGTATTCTCCTTCTACTTTACATTCATAGTAGTTTAGATGTTCAGGGTCACAATACGTTGGGAACTTCTGAAATTTAACATTTTATTTTCGATCTATAGAATATCTTAACCTGATTTGATATTGAAATATCACGTTTTGCAATATCGTTGGCTTTCTCAATAATTTCGTTCATGAGGTCTGAAACAGTGTTGAAAAAAAGGGTTGCGAAAACAAGATTCTCACATTTTTTCCTTATATCCAACTGCTCATCGACTTTTCGTTGCACAATGCTCTTCACATTTTCGTTCACGTCAAGCACGTTTTTTTGATGTATCAAATATCTTTAAAGTTTAAATTTAAACTAATATTAAATGAAGAACTAACTCAAATGGTTGATTCCATATCACGAATGAGGGAACCCCTTCAGATGTCATAGGCTTCTCACTTTTGAAAATATCTGGATGGTACGTTTGAATAATGTTTTGACATCTTCCATTTATAGTAGTGACAGATCTGAACAAAAAAATTAGTAAAATTTCGATATTTTCTAACAACCTGAAACCAGCAATCTTTTCGGAAAACGGATTACATGGTAAATGAGTTATTTGTGCGGTGCTTTCTGTGATATTTTCCGATCTTTGTTCCTGAAAATGATGTAAAACTGATAGAATGAGGATTATATGCTACTTACCAGAAGTTTGGTCAACAATTGTTCAGTTACGTTCTCTGAATTTTCATTTTGTGGGAACATATCAACTTCACAATTATCTCTTCCTCCAACACACTCTTCCTCTTCCAAATTGTGCTTCAATTCGTGATCAACTTCTTCAACTTGCACTGAATTGATGTTCTCGAAGTAGATAAATGTATTTGTACTATATGGTTCTGTACTTGTATCGATGTTTCCAAAATCTTGTTTTTTTCTCCGTTTTTTTGGGCGAACGGTGCAACTTTTAGTAGTCTGAAAAAGTAAGATTATGATGCAATAGTTGTCTTACTGAACTTACTGCATCAAACTTTTCCATTTTCACTGCACGCTTTCGGAGAGTTCGCGATCGAGAACTTTTTTTCCATGACTCATTTTTATATTCATCTTCAGAATCCTCGTAATCACTACTACTGCTGCTACTACTAAAAGTAACTTCTTCCTTTCCTTCTTTCGGAGACATTATCTCCGCCGCTGTAATATTATTTTCATGAATCGCTTGGAATTTTGTGAGAATATTCTATACTAGGCGATAATTATTGTTTAATTTCGTAGAAATGCACAAATGAAGAGTTGTATTAGTGAGTTCATTAAGCTGCATGAAAAACGTAGTAATTGGGTTTTTAAAATTAGTAGATTCGATTATCTAAATTTTCACACGACGTTATTTTTTACAGAGCGTGCAACGATCAAAGAAGGCAAACAATTCCGGAAATCAAAACCCAAAAAAAGCTACTGTGTTCATTTTAAAGGAACATGTGTGAAATTGGCTGCGTACGTTACCTTCGTGCCAAGAGACGCTTCAAATTCGTTTTAATTTTTTTTTCTTTGAATTTTTCTGGATTTTTTCAAACGCCAATTTTTTGATAAAAATGATCATCTGATTTTGAATTTCTCATAAAGTTGAAAATTCAACTAGAGACCATATTCTCAAATCAATTTAATAATTTCATTTCTGGCCAAATGGCCATTGAAAATTTTACTGAATATTACCTCTATATTAGCATGTTTACGCGCGCACGTGTATGTGTTTGTTTTTGAAAGGTTAAGAATTTTTTTTGGTCAGTTGTAGTAGCTACTATAGTAGTTTAGTAAAATTCAGATTTAGTTTCAATGTTCATTTGTAAATTTTTTACCTGTAAATTTTCTGTTTTTTTACAAGTAAAAAATAAGTATACTTTTATTATTATTTTATAAGTATACTTTTATTACTGAATTTTAGGTTTTTCAATTTAAGGGTGTTCCTTCTTTTATTGATGATCAACTGCGTTATTTATATATCTCAGTTTCAGACAAGCTGAGTTCAACACTTTAAACAGTGTCAATTTACCATGGATTACACTCAATTTGATGTTGAAAGTTACGATGAACCCAGAGGAGTAAGTGTTTTCTTTAACAATGAACACGTTTTTTTTTTTGTTTTCAGCCTTTGTTCGACTCAGAAAACTATTTGGATATTGAAGATAATCCTGATTTATCTTTACAATTACTAGCCAATTGTGTGTATGTATGCACGTGTACGATTTTGCATGAACGAAAGTTGATACCAGAGAAAAGTTTCAGGACATTCAAAGTATACGGTCAGTTGTTTTTTCATTAATTTTTACGCTTAATTTTCTCTTTTTCAGATGATGTAAACGGTTATTTAGTAGATGAATCAGATAGGAATGGATTATTCGTGTCACAAAAATATACTATGGCCAGTCAACAAATGTTCACAAAGAAACTCTCCGTGCGTTTATTTTGTTTTGATTTTATTATTCGCATTATTTTAGAAGTTCGCGATAGTGGTTCAGACGGATGAGTCCTCTTCTCCAATCGAAGCGTTCGTTTGGAATTTTAATTTCGACGATCCGAACGGAACATCTGTGCGATTAGGTCTCAACGGGTGAGAAAATGTTTCCAAAATATAATACACAGAGAAATCAATTCCAGGCTGGAATCTACCAAATTTACTGTTCATTATAAAAACATGAGCGAAACATGTAGGCAATTTTGTCAAATGTTCAGTACTCTTCGGAAGGTTCTCGATGATTTGTCTCCTCTCCCAGAAAAAACTGTTCCCTCATTTCGCCTTGCTCATTTTGGAGGTATTGCCACAGAGTGAACGTTAATATGGCAAAATTTTCAGATGTAACACATGTTAATGGTTATGATAGTGTGAATGAGTTTGTGGATTTGCAGCAATTTCTTATTGGTGTTACCAGACTTCCGAGAGAACAGTTAGTTTTCATTTAGAAATAGTCTGAATACTAGTTTTTTAAGGATTACTATGACGTATGGCTCTAACTTCCAAAATCACGTGACTGAAGAGAATTTCGAAAATTCAACAATGATGCAAGGAAAGTCAGTCCTCTCGGAAATACAGACGCTAGAATTCGAACGAACTCGTGCCGAAAGCAATTTCGAAGATATGACTGTTGTTACTCCTGGGAATTCTCACGACGATAATTTGCTATCAATTCCCGAGAATGCTCTGAATGACATTGAAATCGAACGACCAGGTATCGAAATAGGTTGGTTCTTTGAATTTCCAATCTGATTATTTTTCAATGAAACATTTATTTTTTTCAGACAACATAAATGTTGGCAATATCTGTTCGGATACAGATGAAATTAGCCAAGTATCGACTGAATTTTCAACTCAATGCAATCCTGCGTCTGAAAATATCGAGGAATCTGTAGAAACGCATCAAAAGCTCAGTAGAAAGAAAAAACAGAATACTATCGAGAAGTCTCCAAAAAAAGATGTTTTCGCTCTCCCAGAACAAGAAGAAGTTCTGAAAAAGCCGCGAAAGGTTAGTTCTCACTCACGAACTTCTCATTCAGAATACAACAAGCTCATTCGAACTCATAAATCGTTCTTGAGAATTTCCATGGGAGCATTTTTTGAAAAATTTCAGGCTTCTCGTCGATTAACAATTGTGAAACAAGTTACTTTTGCTGATCAAACCATATCACCAAATACGGTTGAGCATGAGAAACTTCCAATTCGAGTTTATGGAAGAGTGCCAAGTCTACTCTCTTTGAGTGATGCTCAAAATAAAAATCAAAATGTCTCGAATTTTGGAAGAGTCCGAACGTTGAAAAATTTGTTGGAAGACTCTAACGATCAGAAGGTAAACACGAACATCAAATTTTTAATTATCCAACATTGTTGCAGAATGTGAAAAAATGTCGAAAATCTGTTGAGCCCGAAAAGCAAAGAAAGCAGCCAAGATACGCAAAAACGTCTTCGATTTTGTGACCGAATTAAAACACCATAATTCTAATGTCATGTACCATATATTCTGTAATGATTTCCAAAAGTTTGTTAAAGTTTTTTTTTGTCAAAGTAAAACATGATTGATATTATTTAAGAAGTGTTGTTGTTCCCGTATTCGATTTTTTTATTTGTTCCTCTTTGAAACTCATCGCGCGTTGAGCTTGTTCGGCGAGGGAAGAAACTGGATAATTGGTTGTACCTTGAAATAATTCCAGTAGTTTCTGAAAATTGAAAATAGTGATGTTATGGATATCAAAAGTGAAACTGAATTTGTACAGCGCATTTGAAAAACATACCATAGGATCAACATTCTGCCTTGCGTTCGGGCCCCAATCAAATCTGAAAACTTCTTCGTCGTTTTCGTTTGTTGTCTTTGTGAAAGATATCCATCCTGGAATGAAAATATATGTATTGAACATCTTACCTATATACTAATTGGAAAGTTGCTTTTCAAAAATTTGTGGTTGCGTGTTCATAAGTAAGCTCTCAGCCAATAAAAAATTCTCGGATCTGGACAGAACGTTTTACTTTTTTCTGTTCTCGGACTATTTTCAAGGAATAGTTTCTAGCTTCACAAAGATGCGCGGTGTGAAATTAAACTTTTTCCCATTGAAAAAAAGTCCCAAAACGTCTAAAAGTTCGAAACGTGACCTCTATAAAATTAGTTATGTTGTCGCTTTTTATGATTTTTTCACTTCGAGTTATTGCTATTCCTATAAAACGTGCAAATTATGAGTATCTCGAATATAGTGAGTTAATGGATACGGTGAATTGATTTTTGTTTCAGAAAAACGGTAATCAGAAAGTTCATGTCTGATTTTTCTACTGTCCAAATTTATAGAGCTGGAATCGGATCCAGAAATAAAATTCTACTAGACTCTTTGAAAAAAGTTCTTAATCGGGATGATATGATGCCGCCCGCCTTTCATAAGCAGGCCCTGTTTTACCACTCTAAAGATCTTATTTGGTGTGATGAAAGTTGTGGATGGACATGATGATTGATTGAATTAACCCATTACAGATTTTCAAGCTGATAAGCATTCAGAAATTTCGAATATCAATTGAAGACACATAAAACATGTGATTGAAACGGACGGAAGACGGCTCTACGTCATTTAGCCACCCGAAATTTCGCCACCGCGACATTTTGCCACTTTTTAAATTTTTTGGCTGAAAAAAATTCAGGTGACGAAATAAAGGGCCTCAAAATAATAAAAGTGGCGAAATGTCGGGATGTCGAAATGACGGGTGGCGAAAAGACGTAGAGCCCGGGAGATAGCTCCACAATGCGTGTTCTTGAAAGGAACAGCAACAGAAAAACTTTCAGTCCCGATAGAAAAGACCCCTAAAACGAAGAAAAAGCAAACCGTTTAAAATCGTTCAATAGATGATCCAAAGAAGACTCTACGTCATTTCGCCAGCCGACAAATCACCACCTTTAGAATTTTTACAACCTTACATTTCGCAAATAAACTCTTCATATGCTCGACCGAAACAGAAACTGTATTTACAAAAACCGATGAGTGTTGCAATTTCTGATTTGCAAAAATTTAAAGTGGNGAGATAGCTCCACAATGCGTGTTCTTGAAAGGAACAGCAACAGAAAAACTTTCAGTCCCGATAGAAAAGACCCCTAAAACGAAGAAAAAGCAAACCGTTTAAAATCGTTCAATAGATGATCCAAAGAAGACTCTACGTCATTTCGCCAGCCGACAAATCACCACCTTTAGAATTTTTACAACCTTACATTTCGCAAATAAACTCTTCATATGCTCGACCGAAACAGAAACTGTATTCACAAAAACCGATGAGTGTTGCAATTTCTGATTTGCAAAAATTTAAAGTGGCAAAATCACGTAGAGCTCTAAAAAACGGGTCTAGCTCAATCCAAGTGAATCTATTTAGGAACATCCATCCAAATTTTCAGTTTCCAATGGTTTTGAGTTAGATGTTTTCAAGCTCAGAATCGCTTATCGAAAAAATAAAACAACCACTTCATTAAAAAAAGCAACAACCTTTTAATTCCGAGCTGTTAGTTTAGAGTGTTTGAAAGTTTTCGAAAGTCGGAGTTAAAATTTCCAAGCTCAGTTCATCATTTTGATTATATCTTATTTATTTCAGAACTTTTCAAAGTTTGTTTAGGTTGTTCTATGTTCCATATTGACATTTCTGATGAAGATTTTGAAAAAAAAATCTGATAAGTGTTCTCATGTAAAAAAAAAGGAGATGCGGTTATTGCTTGCACACCCAGAAGGTAGACGACGGCGAAGCCGGCGGCGTCCTTCTGGTATATGATAATTTGAAACAAAATTTTTCAAACTGATTTTGACAAAATCGAGTTTAAGTCATACCTTTTTTGACAAAATAAGCTTTGTTGTTCGGTGCAATCAACTTTTTCAAATAACCCATATGATCTGTCGAAAGCTTTCCATCTGGAGCTGTCGCACACAAGTTTTCCTTGAATTATTGAATGGGTTTTCTCTTATGAAGGTAGGGAAAACTCACCATAAATTGCATCAAATCGTCGGCCAACACATCAGGATCTTTTGAATTTGGATTCTTTGCGACGAATAGATACATCAGGGCAGCTTTGAGGATTCCATTCAATCGATGGTTCTGAAATATTATGTATTTTTTGCAATCAACAACAAAATAGTCGACTATTCAAGAACTCTATTTATCGTAGAATTTCAATCCTAATGCGATGACCAAAGCTGAAAAAAATGCAAAAAATCACGAATAAAAATCGTTTAAAGTTCAAGTCCAACTCTCTCTGTTTCACACGCTATTTCGAGAGTACTGTCAAAGGTCTCGACGCGAAGGAACGAAATAGTGTGTGTTGCACTCTGCAATAGTAGTGCATAAATAACGTGACCTTGTCGGTCACTAATACTGCCACGTCAAGGATGTCGTCAACTGCCACGTCATATCAGATCAATTAGACGCCTATTTAAGAAGCACGACAGAAGCCAGTATTGAGCTATTCCTCTCTCACATCTCTCTATAATAAAGTCTTACTAATACCATTGTGTTCTATTAATGTTACACGCCTCAAAGCTGTAACAAGTGGCGATCAGGATGAGATGACTCGAGGCGGCAAATCAAAATCAATGGACAACACTGCATCAACAGTTTGCATGAAGACCACCGTGGTAGCAACACTGGTGAACTAGTACATAATGTACTAGTGCGTCAATATCATTGCGACTGGTCCAATTGCCTGCCCGAGCACAAGACACATGGTAAACAGCGAACGGGTATGATGTGCTGGCCGACTCAACCGACAGTAATGCAGTCACCAAATATAAGCTGTCTGGTTCAAAGATGTTCGGTACGATGCAATCATCCGTTAGGACCTTGCCACGCTGTTCAAGAGGAGAAGGAAAATGAGACTTAGTCTCAGTTGTGGGTTTACGGTAGTCCCTGAAGGCATGCATACTATCACAGTATGCTGTTTTCCTGTGCAATATTATGTGTTCCAGTTAAGGACTTCGGAGAATTCTACATATTGATAGATTCGATAAAGCACAGCTATTCACTGTCGCCACAATGCTCCAAAACATCAGTCTCCATTAGCTATGGATTTTGGATCAACTTCCACGACTGATGTTGGTATCATTCATGAGGATATCAGACCAAGCCGCATCGCTTGTAGTTGGAACTCAAGCAACAAGGAAAACCTGCCACTCATCCGGTAGTTATTCGCCAAAGTTGGAGCTCGATCTCCTGATGCGAATAGGATTATGCAAATGTGGATCGTATCCATCATCGGAACAGAGGCTTTGCGCAATTGCCCAGCCGAACGCATTAATCCAAGGAGTGGTATTACAATTCACACTCCGAGAGATCTGTTGATCTCGGGGAACGCCAGATCGCTGCCTTGCTGGAGAAGAAGCCTGACAAGCTCAACTCAGTTATGATTCTGGTCAGCGGCCGAAATATCAATATTTCAAGAAAGGCAAAGTTGTATCGATTGGCACCGATCAACTATTTTATCCCCAATATCGAAGGTAGCAAGCACCCCAAGTAGGACTCCATATTCAGTTTTGAAAATTTTGAAAATTGATTTCAATATGTCATCGAAAGGAGGAAGTTGCCCCTTGTCAACAAATGCCAAAATGCACCAGCCAATTATCAAGGTTATGCTGCCACAAAGACGACTATGTCGCCCGCATCATGTTGTATCGATTGGCACCGATCAACCAGATTCCTGCGATACAAAGATGTCAATTGAAAGACCACAATATTGCATCAATGCCATCAAACGTCGACCACACGAATCCGCTATGTTATCTATGAAGTAAGGGAAGTGTGCACAATGCCAAATATCAAATGCATAATTGTCGACTACACGGACCTGCTATTCTATCAATGAAGTAAGGGAAGTGTTGCACTCTGCAATAGTAGTGCATAAATAACGTGACCTTGTCGGTCACTAATACTGCCACGTCAAGGATGTCGTCAACTGCCACGTCATATCAGATCAATTAGACGCCTATTTAAGAAGCACGACAGAAGCCAGTATTGAGCTATTCCTCTCTCACATCTCTCTATAATAAAGTCTTACTAATACCATTGTGTTCTATTAATGTTACACGCCTCAAAGCTGTAACAGTGTGTGAAACAGAGAGGGTGCTTTGAACGATTTTTTTCAATTTTTTTTCAGCTTTGGACATCGCATAACACTGTTTGGCGTATATATTTATGCGATCAATATTTACATTATATTTGAATTGGCAATTTTTTTGTTTAGGAACTGCCGGAAAACCTAATATTTTACTTTATATATTGGTTTTTGGAAAATTAACAATTGTACTCACCTCATTTGACGATTTTTGTTCACTTGGTGGTGGCTTCAACATGTTAACAAAGCAAATTTTGTCTTCATTCAAGGATAGTTTCCATTTCAAAAAATACCAGAACCTTGCTTCAACTTCTTTGAGAATATCTTTCAATGAACGGTAGATTAAAGCTTTATCCTTTGATTTTTCTCGATTATAAATTTTTTTCACATCGGCCATTTTTACAAATCCTTTTTTTCCTAAATCTTGCAACATGAAAAGATAAATCTCTGTTGTGAATCTTGAATCTTCTCTCGATCCTTGTGCTTCCACATTCTCTTCTTCGTCACTCATCCTGAAAACTAAGATATGTTTTGACGAAAAATAAATTTCCGAAAATAAAAAAGTGGGCGGAGCCTGGAGATGAATTTGAATTTATTAGAAGTGTTTGCGTACAAAACGTTCAACATTACATGACTTCACACTAACTGGACAGCGCGCTGTTTTTTCTCTCTTTTTTGAGAGAAAACTAGTGGACATTGGTATATTTTGTTTTTGGAAACATCAGTTTTTCTTTCTCCAGACCAATTCAAACAATGCTTTTTCCCAGTTCAATTTGAATTATCAAACCTTACTAACTAGGTTTGATAATTAAAAAAGAAAACATTTTCACGCTTCTAAGGACAACTTAAGGTGGTTCTAAATAATTTTTTGTATAGAGAAGTTTTTCAAATATTATTAAATGTGTATTTCTCGATATGTCTAAAACATTTTTTGCAACAAGGAACTACATTTCCAATGTTAAACAAGTTATGCAATCAACGAAGTTGTAATTTGTATTTTTTCGCGTGATTGTTCAATTTCATCAGTATATCGTATAATGATTCGTTTTCTCGATTAGTCTTCTTCTAGATACTCTTCGTGAATGTTTCCAGCTATATTTAAAAAAAAAACGTTCGATGTCTATAAACTACCAACATTGAAAAAGAGTGGGTTGTTGTCTGTTCTATTTTCCAATATTTGTTGCACAGCCATAACATTTTCATCATTTTCTATTGTGTATACATCCCATTATGTACGTAGATTCGAAACTGCGATGGCGGTCAACAGAAATATTTGCTCATTGAATCGATTTCGTGACCGCGCAGTTTGATGAAAGCGCTTTCTGATCTGTTTATTACGTTTTTGTTCCAAATTCATAATGACTTGAAAAAGAATAAAGTTTCGAAAAAGCTCCGTCACTGAATTTTTTCAAAAGTGCTTTCTTTTTGTATCTTTTTTTCTGGAAATTATCAAAATAGTATCTATTCCAAATTCGATTCACAATCAAATTTTATTCATCGCACATTCCACACGTGTTTCAGAAAGGCATATTAATAATATTATTATTCAATATTCACTTTAAACCGATTCGTCTTCGTTTCAATTCTTTTCATTTTACCTATGATCATCGATGTCGCAAAATGTTGCGATAACATTAATATTTTAATTTCAAAAAAAGCAACGATAAAGTAACAAATAGTCAGCTGAGGGAATAGCTAAAAGAAGAAGAGATGGGCGTTATATTACCAGAACGAAGTGTGATGCAATACACTATCTGTTTTTCGTCAGTGAACGTCGCCATATATTTTTTTAATTCCTCATTTCTTTCGAAATATGACGAGTATTTTTTTCTTGATTTTTTTCTTCGTGGGAAAATTATTTGTTTCACTTTGTCACGTAATCAATTATTGATAAGAAACTTGGCTGGTTTTTTTCCAAACTCTTTTATGGCTTTCGGACTGTGTTGCGAATGTTATCTTTGACTTTTTACAGTTTTTGGTGATTGCTCAAATTGACCACAACCTGATAGAGCTGAACCAAAGGCCGCTGAAAGCCCCCTCAGGACTTTCGTCTTGATCAATCATCATTGAATGGTGAAAACTGGTTCCAAGTTAAGATAAGGAATTTTGTAGATAGTTGTTCAACGTGTTTGAAAAACGTCTTAAAGCATTACTATACGTTCAACTAGAAATATATACCCTTTTTCGGCACACATATTTTCATGACTCATAACTCAGAAAGTAAATAAAAATTACATCAGATGAAATTTCATGTGTTTTGCAAGTTCTTCTCATAATAACCGTTGTGAAATGTTTTCTTAACTTTCCATTAAAAATTTGCTTCTCAGTTGTATCCGTTATCAATCCAAATGCGCGATGGTTTTTAATCAATTAATCAATTGATATAATAAGAAGTATATCTTTTCTAGATACATGATGTATTCGGAGATTTTCTAAATATAACAATAGAATTCAAAATTGGGAAAAAAACTAACTTTGAAAGGGAAATCTCGTATGTTTTCTCTCAGAAAAAATTTTGGAAAGAATTTGTAAAAGATACGTGTATCAGTTCGAAACTTTTCGTTCTCAGGGGACTTTTTGGGAACTTTTTTTATTAAAAATTTTGTCACATGTATTCAATAAATTGCAATTTTTTGTTTCTTATCATTCTTTCTGTCCGTCTACGTTTAATTAAAAAAAAAAAATTGTTGCTATACTATCTCTTTTTGCATCCGTTTTTTTCTCTCTGAGGTAATCTCTGTTCGTCGTTGAATCATCATTTTGAAACAGTTGGTGCTCTTTTTTTTAATTTTCCATGATTTCAGTCATTTCTCGTACAAATTCATTGTTGCTGAATTTTGCTAGATCTTTGGTTCGAGGAAGTGGCGAGAAAAGGGTTTTGTCTGGTTTGAAAAACGTGAACACTATCGGAGAAACACATCGAACTATGGCTACGAAATTGGAACCAGGTACGATTCTCTGTTTAGAAATTATAACCGAAAAATGTTTTTTAGTCGCTGTAAAGCGCGTGCAGAAAGTGTGGGATGTGCCAGTGAACAGTCAACCGGCTCCTCAACTGACAATCTATAATAGTTTGACCCGTCAAAAAGAACCATTTGTTCCAAATGAGGGGAAACGTGTTAGATGGTACATTTGCGGCCCAACAGTTTATGATTCGTCTCATATGGGACATGCACGATCATATTTGTCATTAGATATTCTGCGAAGAGTATTCACTGATTATTTTGGCTATGATGTTGAATTCATTATGAATATCACCGATGTTGATGATAAAATCATTAAAAGAGCACGACAACGACATCTTCTGAAGTCATATTTTGATGAATCTGAAGCGCCACCGGTGAAAAAAGTGATTGAAGATGTTTTGGCAGCTTTGGAACATTTTCAAAGAAAGTACAACGAAGAAGTCGATCCTGATAAAAAGAAAATGTTCGAAGTTATGGTAAGATATTTATTTAATTATATCTTAAAATGTGAAACTGGTTTCAGATTAAAAAAGTTCAAGATTCATCATCTGCTTTAGAACAAGCTATGATTGCTAAAGATGCTACTGGAATCGAGAGTTCAAAAGGAAGACTATTGAACGAAGCAAGAGATGTGTTATCCGAATGGTTAGATTCTAATCATGGAAAAGATGTCAGAGATCACAGTGTGTTCGATCAATTGGCAAAAGCGTAAGTCATGAAAAAAATATTTTTGAACCAAACAATATTTTCTAGATATGAAAATGAATTTTTCGCCGATATGGCTCGATTGCATGTTCTTCCAGTCGATGTTTTGACTCGTGTTAGTGAATATGTTCCTGAAGTAATCAAATATGTCGAGAGAATTATCTCAAATGGCTATGCATATTCTGCCGACGATGGAAGTGTTTATTTCGATACAAAAGCATTCGAAGCAAATCCAAAACATTACTATGCCAAACTCGTTCCTGAAGCATATGGAGGAGATAGTGATGCATTGATGAAGAATATGAGAGAAGGTGAAGGCGAATTAAGTATGTCAGATGAACGATTAAAATCAAAGAGAAGTCCAAACGACTTTGCATTGTGGAAATCATCAAAAGATGGCGAACCCTTTTGGGATAGTCCATGGGGTAAAGGAAGACCAGGATGGCATATTGAATGTTCTGTGATGTCATCTGCTATTTGCGGATCGAAATTAGATATTCATGCTGGTGGATTCGATCTCAAATTCCCTCATCATGACAATGAAATCGCACAGGTCAGCGTTTAAAAAAAAAGTTATTTAGAAGAGTACGAAACCGAAAAAATATTTGTGAAACATAAATCAAACTACCGTAAATACTCTAATATAAGCACACCTTTAATAGAAGCACACCTGTAATATAAGCGCACTCTGAGAGACCCATCGAAAAATAGAAGCGCAGTATTTAATAGAAGCGCAGTGTCTAATAGAAGCTCACCCTATTATACAAAGTTCATACATTTTTCTTATATTTTGACTTTCGTTTGTTGAATTTGTTGTGTTTTTTGGAAACAATGTTCAAAAAATATCGTAAAATCAATCAAAATAACGGTTTTTTTTTCAAGATTTTTAATTTTTATTGAATGCAAACACGTAAAAAAAAACAACGAAAATTGAGTTGCTATTCTAAAAAAAAAAGATTTTGAAAATTATAAGCGCACCCTCTAATAGAAGCACACCTGTAATATAAGCGCACTCCGGGATAGGCTCCGAAAAATATAAGCGCATGCGCTTATATTACAGTATTTACGGCATGCGCTTATATTACAGTATTTATATAAGCGCATGCGCTTATATTACACGGTATGTTTCTTCTATTTTCTTGAACATATCTCAAGTTTTAATTTTCAGGTCGAAGCTCATTACGATGAACCACACTGGGTTAATTATTTCTTACATTGTGGAACTTTGCGAATTCAAGGAATGAAAATGTCCAAGTCGCTTAAAAACTTCATTACTATCCGCGAAGCTTTGAAACAATACACACCACGACAATTAAGATTGTTATTTTTGATGCATAATTGGGCTGATGTTTTGGACTACAGGTTTAGTCATCGAAGATCTGTTTTTCATAATTACAGCAAATAATGTTTTCAGTTCTTCCACCATGGAGCGAGCTTTACAGTTCGAGAAAGTCACTAATGAATTCTTCCTTCTTGTGAAAGATTATTTGAGGAGAAATTATAAGCCAGAAAGTTCTCAAGGATATCAGAAATACCAATCGAGGGAATTGCAGTTGTTGAGCGATTTTGGTAAATTGAAAGCTGACGTAGGTTTTTATAATCTAATTTCAGTTCAAAATTTATCTATCCATTTTTAAGGTTCACGTTGCTCTTTGTGATTCGGTTGATACGAGAACAGTTGTTGAAAGAATTCGAGAACTTATTGGACTTGGAAATACCTACATCATCGAGAAAGAGAAGGAAGGATCCGTGCCAAATTCTTTATTAATCCGAAACATCGCTGCTTATATCACTTCTCTTTTGAAAATGTTCGGAGCCATTCCAGACTTTTCGGATATTGGATTTGTTAATGAGGAGGAGTATGTTTCATATTCAAGCTTTCAATATCTAAACAGTATTATTTTTCAGATCATCTGTTGCGGGAGCCACTGGATCATTCAACAAGGAAGCGGTTGTTATGCCATATTTGACAGCGTTGGCTGAATTCCGCGAGAAAGTCAGAAACATTGCGAAAGAACACAAAATTGTCGGAATTCTGGAAGAATGTGATGCACTCCGTGACCGAATTTTGCCAGAGTTGGGTGTTCGATTGGAGGACAGAACGGCTCAAACTACTATCAAGTTGGTAGATCGCGCTACTTTATTGAGGGAACAGGAACAAAAACTAGCGGTATGTTGGATCTCTAATGCGATGTGCAAAGTAGACAAAAATGCAAAAAATTTACAAAAAAAAATGTGCAATGTGTGAATTATTTTTGCAGAAAATTTGCAAGTTTTCAAACAGCGCGGGGGTTACTGTTGCAGACTGTCATGCGTATCAAACAACCCCGCGAACTTAAATTGTTTGAATTCCAATGTATTTCTTTTTTTAACTTATTTCGCGGGGTTGTTAGATACGCATGACATCTGCAACAGTAACCCCCGCGCTGTTTGAAAACTTGCAAATTTTCTACAAAAATAATTCACACATTGCACATTTTTTTTGTAAATTTTTTGCATTTTTTCCTACTTTGCACATCGCATAAGTATTTACAATACAAATATTCGGTTTTAAAACATTATATATAATTCATCCAACCGCAAAAGTCTTACCGTTTTTTTTTTTAAATATTCTTTAAAAAATGGTTCCGTCCTCATCAAACTTTGTTTTCAAAAACAATTTCAGTTTTATTCCCTAAAAAGTAGAACAACTTCAAGAAGTGTGTTGTTCTGAAATTGGTTTCAATCTTATTATTAAACCTTTTCTGAATATTTGAATAATATGTTTTGGTCAATTTCAGTTTATCGAGAACTTTGAAAATTTTTCATATTCGGACTGTATTAACACTACAACTTACGTAATTATAAGGATTACAGAATCCAGTTAGAAAAGTTAAAAAATATTCCTTGAATTTTTTTCAGGACAAAGAACGAAAAGAGAAGGAAAAGGCTGAAAAAGAAAGAAAAGCAAAAGAAAAGGCCGAGAAAGACTCAGCAGCAAAACGAGTGAAGCCGGAGGAAATGTTCAAACTTGGAGAATTCGAAGGAAAATTCTCACAATTTGATGAAAAGGGTATTCCAACGCATACGACTGATGGAGAAGAGGTTATTCCTTGATTATATGAAGATTTTACGAATTATAATTACAGGTCTCTAAAAAACAACGAAAGAAGTTGGAGAAGTTGTGGGAAACTCAAAACAAAAACTATCAACAAGCTACCAAAAATTAAATTTGATACTCAATTTTCGTTTTTTTTTTTGTTTAGAGAATAACTTGTTGATCTTTTTGCATTACACAATGGTACAAGTTTTCTATATTTTTTTCCTTGAAATTGTTCTTTCGCCCAACCTAATAATTTGCTTTATAATTTCAATATTTATATTGCCTTTTCATTTATCATTTCTGGATTTTCCTAATGGGTATATTATGACACGCTTGTTATGACGGTGGTACTAGAATTGTTTGTTTTTTGTCTAAATTCTTTGTTGAACGATATAGTTTATTTATTATGAAAGATTGATTCCGAGATTGTCTGAATTATTGAAAAAATTACGATAAATCAATCTGTAATAAACTTCTGCTACTCGCAGCAACAGGTTTCATAGCGGAGTAAATCCTTTAGTATCGATTATACGATTAAAAACAACATGGTTATCAAGGAATCGCATATAACCGATTGAAATTTACCTCACAGAACCAGAGAAAGGAAATTTCGACGAAAATGTACTTTCCAAAATTTATGGTCAATACTCGGTTACTGTTATTCCAGTAAGTTGAGATTTAACCTTAACAAGTTTCAAAAAGTTGCAATGTGGAGTTCGAACCAAAAAATTGAGATTTATCAAGAGGATGATCGAATATCGGACAAAATTGTCTTATTTTAATAAGTTCCATCGTAGCGAGAAAAACTTTAACACTTTTTTCCGAATCACAATTTCAAGCGAATTTCTGGGCACATTTTTTTTAACAGCGATTAATTTTTTATTAATTGGTAATATTTTTTATCTGCACTTTTCAATGAATTATGAAAAGTAACCGTTCTTCAAGTGAAAAGTTTGGAAAAAACGCAGTGTCTTAAAGTAAATTTCACTTGTCCGAGAGGAGTACACAAAAAATAATATTTGAATTACCGCTGGTTCTCAGCAGGGTCTCGAAACGATTTGTTTGTTTGGCATGTTGCCAGTGTGTCGCTTTGTTTTTCTTTCTTTTTCGAGTTGGTCCTATTTCAGCATGTTTTCGATAGTTTTTTAATATGCTGGAGTATTTTTCAGGTTATAGAAAAAATATACACTGCCCAAAATACTTTTGCATCAATTTGAGTATAAAAGTTTCATCTACACGATACGAAAATTCAGATTTTAAAAATAGTGTAATTAATTTCCAAAAAAACTTGTCGTAAATGGCTTGAAACATTCAATTTTTGTTTTATGCATGTTTAGTAACTTTTTTTACACCTTAATTTTAGATTGAAACTTTATTGTTCTTCTGCTAGTTAATTCATATGGTTTTACAGGTAAAATGCTGGTCCTTTTCGAGGTCGCAGCTGGATACGCAGTCTTCAAGCTCAACAGCGAGAAGAAATTGAAGAATGTAGACAACATTTGGGAAGAGTTCAACAGCGCCGAAAAGGCTCAGGAAAAGTGAGTTTGAAATTCATGAAAACCAACCGCCATTGAAAAAAATAATTTCAGCCTTCAATTAGTCTCTTTCAAAAAATTCAAAACCACTGCGGGAGCCGTCGAAGCTGCTTCAGAGATCACCGAAGGAAAACTCAGCAAAACTCTCAAAAAGTTGTTGAAATCCAGCGTCGATGAGGCCGAAAAGTTGGCTGTTGGTGATGCAAAACTTGGAAATTTGATCAAGGAGAAGCTTTCTTTGAACTGTGTTCACGATAGTTCAATCAACGAGTTGATGCGCGGAGTTCGTGCTCATATCGAAGATTTGCTCGCCGAACACAAAGAAGAGATGAATGCCATGAACTTGGCTGTTGCTCACTCTTTGGCTCGATACAAGGTCAAGTTCAACCCGGAAAAAATCGACACTATGATTGTTCAGGTAAATAGCTTTATTACGATCTGTTTAAAGTGCATAATTTTTTAAAGGCTGTTTCTGCTCTTGACGATCTCGATAAGGAATTGAACAATTATGTAATGAGATCTAGAGAATGGTACGGATGGCATTTCCCAGAACTCGGAAAGATCATTCAAGATCACCAAGCATACGCCAAGGTAGCTTAATCATTTCTTAAAGTAAATATCGAGTTTTTGTTCAGATTGTCAAAGCAATCGGCATGCGTCAAAATGCTATTAACACAGACCTTTCTTCGATTCTCCCAGAAGAACTTGAAGAGAAAGTCAAAGAAGATGCTGAAATCTCAATGGGAACTGATATTTCTGATATTGATCTTTTCCATATCAGAGGACTTTGCGATCAAGTCATCGAACTCTCTTCATACCGGTAAATAAATTCAATTAATTATTTTCTCATCCAATTTATTTTCAGTGCGCAATTGTACGACTACCTCAAAAATCGTATGTCTGTTCTCGCTCCAAATCTTACGGTTTTGCTCGGCGAACTCGTCGGTGCTCGTTTGATCTCACACGCAGGATCTCTAGTTTCATTGGCTAAAGCACCAGCCTCAACTATTCAAATTTTGGGAGCAGAGAAAGCTCTTTTCCGTGCTTTGAAAACCAAGAAAGACACACCAAAATATGGATTGATTTACCACGCTCAATTGATCACACAAGCTCCACCAAAAGTTAAGGGAAAGGTAAGTATTAAATCTACGAGAGATGTATCTCACAAATCGGTTATTCAAAAAAAGAAAACATTTTTGTAGATGGCTCGTAAACTTGCTGCAAAATGCTCATTGGCTTCGCGTATCGATGCGTTGACCGATGAAACGGCTGGTAACGAAGTCGGAATCGAATGCAGAGCCGCTTTGGAGAATGTTTTGAGATCAGAATCCGAGAGAGGACCATCAAAGAAACAAACTGGCGGATACGGTGGAAACACTCATAGACACGATAAGTATGAATTCAAGAGGTAAAAATAGCTTTATCATTTTGTGATAATCATAAAATTATTTTAGTGAAACATATCAGTATGATGCTTCGGCCGATGCAGTGAAAGGAGGAAAGAAACACAAGAGATTTGATGATAATGACGATGAGAACGCATCTGCTGTCAAGAAAATGAAGGTAAGACATCCACAAAAAATTGAATTCGTCCTCGCTGTCTTCTAGAAAAAATATACAATTTTAAATTGAAAAAAAAATTTAATCCCACTTCTATCACAGATTAGTTTCTTTTAAAGGTGGACTGCGAAATAATTGGAAACAGAGGTGTGCAAAATTTCGTCGCGCGTCTGTTGAAAAGTGCACACAAACACCCAAGTTGACGCGCATTTCCGTCAGAGAAAAAAAAAATGAATTTTCCACTTTCCCGTGTGTTCAATAGAGCACACATGCCCCATTGAGCAAAGCAAGCAAAATATCCTTTCTGGACCTGTTTGGCCCTCCTGTGCAAAATTTTTTTGATTTTTTTTGCTCGACGGGACGGTGAACATAAGGTGAACATATACTTTAGAGTGAAGGAAACATACAATTATCTCGCAGTCCTCCTTTCACGGACATATATATAAGAAATAATTAGCTATTTTGTTATATTTCAGATCGAAGAAGTTCAGGAAGAGGAAGTCACCTCCGAAAAGAAAAAGAAGAAGAAGGATAAGAAAGCAAAGAAGGAAGAACCAGAAGATAGCGACTAGATTGTTCACTTGATTCTCTTCATTTACTCCTTTGTTCTTTTTCTAAATTTCCCAAGCTTTCAGTAGTTGTGCGTTTGTGGGTTTGTTTTTAGGATCTATCCTATTTTTGCTAGTTCAATATCACAATACTGAAGCTTGAGAAATTTCTCGTTAAATATTTTTGTTGATTTGTTTGACTTGTTATGTTGTTTTTAGCATCAAATTTCCAATTTCCTCCAATCCTAATCGTTTTACCGTAAAGTTCTTCCTTGTTGATTTTGTTTTTCTATACCATATCCGATTCACTGTTTTTTATCTCTGCTCTTTGATCTTTTGTTAATTTGGAAAATATTAAAGTTGAAATAATACACCATCTCAATTTTTGTGAGGCAAAGAAACACCCGTATTTATTGGCCAAGTTGAAATCTATGAGGGATTATTATGTGAGGATCAAAGACTATTTTAAGATAGCCCGAAACATACAAAAGAAATACCAAATGCAAACACAAACAAATATTAGGGTGTTATTGGAGAAGCCGCTTGAATAGATTGAACTTCTGCGCAACTTCCATGAAGTTATTAGCCACATTCAGTTCATCAACAATTTCATCGGAAGGAGGCTGCGAGCCAGGAGGTCCAGCCGAATTCAGAGAAGCTGGTGGGGCAATTCCAGGTGGTCCTCTTGATGTTGGCGGCGGAATAGGTGATGAAGTCAGAGCTGAAATTATAATACATATGTTCCCGACTTTCGAATATGACGTTGCTTCTCATTCAAAATTACTCTCACGCCTTTTTTACCTGCAATAACATTTTGTTCGATTTCGCGAAGTTTCAAATTCTCATCAACGACTTGATTCTCATTCGGTTTGTTTTCTACTGTACTTGCTACAGTAGTCTCTTCAAAAATCAATGTTGTTGTTGTCGTCGAAGGTACCGTAGTTGTGGTGATTGGTTGAGTCAATGTTGTTTCATTCAGATTAGATGAAATAGTTGTCATAGGCAGAGAAGTAGGTACTGTAGTTGTTGTGGTGGGAACTGTAAAAAGAAAAAAGTATAAGTCTAATAAGTAAAACAATAACCTTCAACATTTATCGGTCTTCTTTTGGTTGCAAATGCTGGAAACAGTGTAGGTGGTACTGTAGTAATTGTTGTGGTGGTTGTTGTTGTCAAAGGTACTGTAGATGTCTCGATTGTAGTGGTTTCTACTGTTGTTGTAGGTACTGTAGTTGTTAGAACAGCCTGAAGAACTGCTGCTTCGATTGAATCAATTGGATTAGAAGAAGATGAAGGAAGAGGAGGACGAAGTGGAGGAAGTATCAAAAGTGGACGCGATCGAGAAAATGAGTTCTTGAGACGATGAGTTCGTGCTCGAAGAGTCGAAGGTTGAATGGGAATCGGTGTCGTAGTGGAAGAGTCTGAAAATATTGATTTAAGAAAAGTATTATTAAATGTTCAAGAAATAAGTATTAAATAGGCAGGCGATTAAGTATGGTCGGTAACCAAAAAAAACGACTGCGCTCGATTTCGAAACTGAATTTTAAAAAAGTGTAGAAATGTTTATACCAAAGTTTGGGTTGTGGTGTACATCATGGTGATGTTCGTTTTCACCAAAACATGAGGAATTGGTGTCAGTCAATTTCGGACCTAAAATAATTGAGGACTTGGGTGCAGCTCTGTTTTGGTGCAAAATAAACATCACCATCGCCATACCATAATACCCTTTTTCTTAAATCAAAATCTGGGGCAGTCAATTTTGGACCTAAAATAGGTGAAAATTCAGGTTTTATTTGTGAGCCAAAATGAACATCACCTTGTTTATCATACCCCGAAAATCTTTGGTCCTATGAGAATTTCCACAAATTTTTTCCCTTTCTGGAAATGTGGCGGACTCAAAAAACCTTTTAATCAAGAGAACTGAAAATACACTACTCAATAGTAACGATCAGAAACTGGATAATATTGTCAGAAATGTTATCCCTACCAAGCTGTAGTTTCAATTTTCATAATATAATAATGAAGTATATTCAAAACCAGAAGAGATAGATTCTAACACGAAATTCGTTGAAAATTAGTGTTAAAATTTAAAAACTTCACATTCTTTCAGGTTTTTGCTGAACAAACTTTTGTTCCGCCCCGAATCAATTCTTGTTTTTTTTTTTAATTTACCAATAACAGCTCTCAACACAGCGGCTTCAATGTCATCGACTTGTCCAACTGGACTAAACACTGTTGTTGTTGTTATTGTTGGAATTGTTGTTGTGCTGATTATTGTTGTAGTTTGAGGTACTGAAAAAACGAACAATTGTGGGGCAATTATTCAAAACTTACATGTTGTTGTGTTCAGAGAAGCTTGGAATGTCGGTTGAATAGAAGGTCTCGTGTTTAGTAATCTGGAAATATGATGTAAATAGAATGTGCAAAAAAGGTGTGCTCAATGTAGTTTAAAAAATCTAACTTAAAAAATACAGTTTTTGTTTTGTAAAGAATATCAATCAAGTCCCGTAACGTAATAAATGCATGCATAAAATAAGTTTCTGTCCGGTCTTACCACACAGTACAGGTTACGGTTATCAAAAACATTTATAACGATTAGTCTTCATAATAAATTGAAATAATCCAAAACTATTAGTTTGATAGGGTCCCATTTTGATTCCTGTTAATTACCTATTTTTCCTAACTTTAGTACGTAGATTAGTTCTGATTTGATGTGTTGGTTGATGTTTTGCCAATATCACAGTTTGTATTGTTGGTCCAACTGTTGCTGTTGATATCAATGGTTTTCTTCGAATCGGTTTTTGAACTATTGCTTGACTTGGAGTAATTGTAGGAATCGTTGATTGTGGCGGTCTTTGTCTGGAAATGTTGTTAACAATTTGAAATAATCCATTTCGAAATCGGACAAGACGACGACGATTGTTAATATTGGATGTTGATTTATGATATATTCGATGAGTTAATTGAGCAGCTGGAGTGTTATTTGTTGTTGTTCGAATATGTTGATTAGAATGAATATGTTGGTTAATGATCAACTTGTCATTCATTTGATTAGTCATTTTATTTGTGTTGTTATTATTGTTGTTTAGTTTAATCAACCTGAATCGTTGTCGATGGAAACTTCGATTTAGTTGTCGAACTGGTGAAGGAGGTTGAGGAGAAGGCGGCCTGCAATAAGTCATTTATGAACAATTTTACATTGTTTTCAGTTGTTCTTTTCTTAAGAGAGAGGTCAAATTTGTTCAACAATTGTGGTTTGATCAAAATGATTAGCATAAACCTGTTTCAATTTCAGAATGTGTTCTTCTGTGCGTATCGTTAGCTCTAATCTTCGATGTTCTGACTTATCTTTATTGTTCTAGTCAGGGTTTCGACAAGGGTCATGCTCATCTTGGTGGGTGCTGAAAAAATCAACAAACCGGAATCGGATTCAGACTCACTATCTGATCCATTGTTCCCACACCCGGGGTATAATCAGACTAGTGAAGCTCCGAAAGTTTCGACTATTTTCGAAACTGAATTGGCTCAGAACTAGGTTTCGACTTGTGATCTTGGAACTTTTGAAAATCGGAACCGAGTTCAAAATTGTTTCGGAACTTCTCGGAACAAAAAACACAGAAAAAATCAGTTTTTTTTCTGAAACATCAGGTCTGTTTTTGAAACATAAAAAATTTGATTTCATCGTATTCTGAGTTTAATTACAGTTATTTCATATCTGCTCGTTTTTTTCCAGAAATAATTGATTAAAACAATCCATGTGAACTGTTTTGCTCCGAAAGTTCCAAAAAAATATTTGGAACTAATTATCAGAACCATTTTTTCCGATTTTTTGGACCCGATTAATTCGACGAAGATTTGACCCCACTGAATCAGCCCTAGTCACATCCGGCCAGGTCGTGTTTCAAGTAGATCTAGTAAAAGAATGATTTTAAAACTCTCAATCTCTACAGTACACTTAGTTATCTTTACATCCTAACTTAGATAGATTCGAAACTTAGAAAAACAATTATTTCAGTTGTTTCTGTGAGTCTCATTATCTGGGTCGAACTTTGGACAATAATCCAGTTTGATTCAATTTTTTTTACATGAAACAGTTTTTTTTCTGACATATCTTTCATTTCCACCTGAACCCAATTCATCATTTTCTTAATTGGTTTTACATAGTTCTCATTATTTCTTATCAAATTATAAGTTTCCCAAAAAATCGAGAATGTCTAAAAAATTACAAAAAAAGAGAAAACAAGCCCGGAAGGGGTTTGTTAATTAACCCGGTCACAGTTTCTTTCAAGTTTTAAGAAACAACATTGAAATTTAAATTTGAAAGTAAACCAACCTCAAATTCAACCTTTGATTTTGTGGAAATGGAACACGAAACGCCGGAACAGTTCTCGATGGCTGTTGGGCCTCAAAAAAAAATACGAAAAATTAGAAGATGATAAGATGGTGTTAACTTACAGTCACCCAAGTAGCAGTTAAATAAATATATAGTAATAGTATGCTACATTCTTTCATCTGAAAAAATAAGGAAGAATAAAAATAAAATAGGAGAAACTGCGAAAAAGGAAAGTATAAAATGAAAACCGGTTGAAAGAAATCGAAGAAATAAAAGAGTTCAGTGATAATAAAAGAAACAATGAAACAGTTCAAATGATATATTACAGTTTGACTGGAAAAATAAAAAATAGAACAAAAAAGAAGGAATTGTTCCTGAAAAAAATGAAACATTGAAAAAGAATTGACAAGCATAAGAATGTTTAGAAGTAGTAATGTTGGGAAGAGGTAAAAAATAGATACGTCAGAAATCAGAAAAAATAAACAATAAAAGGAAAGATAGAGAGAGAAGGAGATCAGTAGAAAAACTATATAACAATTGGTAACTTTTACACAAACCATAGCCTATTATCTATTATCACCTGACGGGAGTGTGACCGCAAAAAAAGTTGTAGATATAAGGAGAAGCTGATAAATTTACACACTTTTTTTTCCTTTTTTTTAGTCAAGCGGTTAATTGGATTTGTTTGGACTGTGTATGAAAGATAGACTGAGGTTCGATGGCGAAAATTAACGAATAAATTGTCGAATAATTCCATGAATGATGATGGATTGTTATTAGAACATGAGATTCTTTTAAAATTACTATGTTTGTGTGTCAAACTAGATGAAAGAGATTTCATGGATCTTATCTTGATAATTAAAAGAGGAGCTAACAGCTAGCGTTCGTGGTGTAATGGTCAGCATGGATGCCTTCCAAGCATTCGACGGGGGTTCGATTCCCCTCGAACGCAGATTTTTATTTTCAATTTTTTTGCTTTGATCGGAACATACATAAATGTACATTCGTTCCAAATGAAGTATAGGTTTGTCCAAAAACCAACAATAGCAATAAAATCCTGTGAGGTCGTCAAATAAAAATAGAATGAAGCATCTAGTAACAATGTTCAAGACATTGAAAATAACCTTTTTTGTCATTCAAAATGAATAAGTACACAGATCATCATGATTCTTTACAGTTTCACGAAAAAAGGGGTAAAAGTAGAATGAAGATTATTTTCTATAGATAAGACGGAAAAAGTGAAAACGGAACATTTTACGATTGCGCAATTAAAAAAGGGTTAAGCAATACATATGTGTGTTTTTAAAAGTTTCTGAAAACCTCTGAAAAAAAGACACACCTTAGAGAATTAATAATGGCAACAATACGTATTATTAATTTGAAAATGAAAGTTTGAAACTTTTAATTATAAGGAGAACATTCGATAAATCTTAAAGGGTTGTGAAAAAGCGGAGTCAACCGTGAAAAAATATACCCTCAAATCAAAACATTTAAAACGTTTCAACACTGTATCGAACCCTCAACTAACCAGAGTCAATGTTGCCTAACCTGCCAGATCGGAGAGTGTAGTCGCTTACACACTGTTCCGTTACTAGAAAGTGGCCTCAAGTTCGTAGCTCAGAGATTCGGTCTATCTATATGTGAAACAAATGTGTTGAGGTACGTCGTTAACTTGATTTTTTAAAATTAAAATTAGAAGCAAAAATATATTTTTGGAACACAGAACTTTTTTTTTATATTTCAAAGCTATAAAAAAGGGGGAATATAACACCTGATTGGCTAACATAATCGTATAAAAACAAACCACAATTGCAGGCCATAAAATGACGAAAAAAGTGAAATCGAAATGTGTTTTTGAAAAATGCAACAATCAAACAGGCAAACCCTAAATAATACATTGAAATGACAAAAAATGATTAGAAATATATAAGAGGTCAAATCGAACAAAAGCACTACTATAAGTAGAAAAAAAAAGCGAAAGTAGTGCTGTCCACCCACTTGTCAATTTACAATATTTTCAGATTTTCTCACATTTCTGAAAAATGTCACTTTTTTCGTCTTTTTCTTTGTGTTTTAGACGGAGATTTTATCAGAAAAACGGAAAAATTGGGTGAATTGGAGAAATATTGGGCATTTGAAACAAACAAAGAAGTTGGTATTTTGATTGAGAAATTCAAAAATCAAATAAAAAAGTGTTGCGCAACTGAAGTAGTCTTGTTTTTTGATCATTGTAAAAAAAACCGTTTGACTTTTTTTTTGATGAGTTTTAGACATAAAATAAATAAAATAATTTCAAGGCACATTACAAAGGAATCGTGAATAGAACATCACATTTGATATAATAAATTTGAGAGGTTTTTTCACGAGAAACTTAATATTATCAAGAACATTCCAAATTTTTATTTTAAAATTTAACAGATAATGTTTTTGATTCGGTTTCCAATTGACTCAAGGTTGAAAAGTTGAAGTTCTCTCGAACATTGGTCAGTTAAAAACTGTTGTTATTAACAATAAGTCATGTCACCTTTCACCATCTAAACTATTTTTGAAAAAATAGAAAACACGCGCTTAATTTATGATCATCAATGTTTTCTTCGTAAATGAAATTTGTTAGAATTTTGACTGAAATGTATGCTCGGGTCAAAAGATTCCAGAAATTGATTCGAGATTGAATTACAGTCACACAAAAGATAGAGAAAATCGAATTGAAAATATCTGTTTCTCAAGTCTAACTTGATTTTAGAAAAAGTTTTGGATGATTAGGTTTTTCGGGATTATCACCGCTATCTGAACGTAGATTTTGATTTTTTTTGTGTGATTTTTCTCTGAATCTTTTCAGTTTTTAATTTTTGATAAATTTTTATATCAGCTAAAATACAACGGATCACACGCGCTCTATTGAAATTTGTAATTTCACAATTTTTTGGTTCGTCATTTTTATAATTATGGAAAAAATTTTGAAATTGAAGCCAATTTCATAGTGGTGGTCTAACTTTGATATATGTTCCACGAATAATAATAATAATCTTTCAAAAAGTAACCCAAAATTTTCATTTTTATTTCCTATGAAAAAACTACAAAAATACCATAGTTAAAAGTATATGTAATAGTAAAAAAGTTCAATAATCATATCAATAATAAATTATGATGATTATTAAGCATTTTGCCACACCCAATCTAAAATAGTCTCGTCGGAAATCATAAAAAATGAAAGTTTTTTTTCGTTTATAATTAATAAAGAGAGAAGAAACATTCAGGGATCATCAAATGGCAGAAAAATCAAAAGTTTAAAATGAATTTGAAGTGTCCGAAGTTTGATGATTTATTCCTTTCATTTCAAAACACAGAACACTTCAAAAGCTTTTTGTATTCGAATAGAAAACAATCAACAAAAAACTTAAATACAGTATACCAAATGAAACATGGTAATTAAGAAAGTATGGATGGCAGGTACTAATGAATAATCCTGTTTTTATTGAGATTCTGATTAATGGAAGCTGTTTTTTGGAAAACATACAAAACTTGGGAGAATTAGGAGGAAACACTGATTTTTGAACTGGAAATTTTGAAATACAAGGTCACGACACGATCTACGTTTCAAAAATGCCTCGAAATGAAAATAATACAATGAAAACGGTTACATATCCAAAAAATTTTTTTCATATTGATGAGAGTAAGTAAAAATTGAGTGAGGTTCAATTCTTGCTGAATTTAAAACTAGGTTGTACGGTTTAGTGTAACAGATAACAACTATCAAAATTGACAACCTACGTGAACTATTGTTGGTGTGATCTGTGGTTGGTTAAAGGTGTGCTAACTCTCCAATAGATATGCGAGTGTTTGCTTTACAAATCAAAGCAAAAAGAGATTCAGTAATGCAATAACCATTATATGACAGTACCCAACCAAGATGATATAAAACTCATACAGGCCCAACAGAGGGTTGTACAGATATAAGACATAGCTCATAGGATATTCATCTAGACCTTTACAGGCCAACTCAACCAACTCAGATCCTTTATATTTGTCTCATAGAGAACCAGCACCAATTGGAGACCTAAACTGACTTAGAACATCCACTCACGAATGTCAAACGGAGGTCCACGGGCTTTGCGACCTCACCTGGGCCTATTCCTCACTGTTACCAGTCCACTTTGAGGTCCAGATGTTCCACGGGTTGATCCTTCGTTTGCGTAAACCATCAAGAATAAAACTACTTTGTGCCGAATGTGTCAATCAAACCCGACCACATAAATATGATAAGCTAAATATGTTCCCATATGGGATTTCTCATTTTCAAAAAAGAACTCCTGAACCCTGGACACTTCCAGCAAACATTATTTTTCCATTCTCTACAATGAAACTTCAACCATTTTTTTGGATCTGATTTCTTAGAACGATGTTTCTTCCCAGTCAATAATATCTAACATTATTTGTTTGTTTGTGTAATCCTAGTTGTTTTCGAGTCTTTATTTACGATATCGTTGTTTTTTATCACTTCCATAATTCTCAAATCGCCTCCAACAAAACATACTAATCCAATTCTTGGCTCGTTTCTATTCAATTTCCATCCAATCCATACTTGTTTGTCAATATCTCTAATCTCTCTCCATCTTCACACACTCTTTCCCTTCTCATCATCCCTCTAACACCCTCGTACTCTCTCATTTCTCTATACTCTCTCATTGGTTTCTTCTCCCTGCCAGACTTTTTCAAAATGACCTCAAACGGCGGATATACACATACATATGTATATTTTTTCGGATGTTTTGTTTTGAAAACTTTTTTTCGTTTTTGTTCTGACAAGTTAATCTGACGAAAAATGATTGGGTTCATGGGTTTTTGGGGAAAAAATCAGTGCGGCGCCAAGAAATGGGCGTGGTCTTATTCCGATTTCTGGTAAATGTGTGGTATTCTTACTGTAAGCTTTGAAGATTATGATTGTTAAAACTCTCGAAGTTTGAAAAATATGGATTGTTCATCGATTTTTTGTTTGTTGAAAAAAAAATCAAGGTATTCGAACTCGAACGTTTGAAAATTTTAATCAGACTTGATCAGTAAGATTAGGACCTATTTTATAAGGTCTGCTAGATATTTTAAGCCGAATTCTGCAGGAAACTGCCTCTCTTATTGAACTACCTTCCACCCTGCAAATTCAAAACCATCTTTTTAGGTTTCAAAAATTTTCAGAACCTCCAGTTTCCGGTTCTCCGAACACTCACTACTTTGTTATCCAATGCTTCTTTCTTTTGTTTTCTTTTGATGGATCAAAATAATTTATCATCAGAAGTGATACATTTCTTCTTCTTCTTTTTCTTTTTCTTATCCATTTCATTCTTTTTCTCTTCATTTTACTTGATCTCAATCGATCTACTAAATAATAATATGTGTTTCTAATCGATTTGTTCATCTTTTTTTCTTGCCAAGACCCACTTTACACTATTTTGTGCGTATGTGTGTGAGCCATACAAACTCTTTTTTCCTTTTTTTTGCCTCTAAATTGTGCTTTTTTTCTTTGAGTGAGAGAGAGCAACTAAGTGTCTTTTTTCATCTGCTTTTTGCTCCGTTTTTTCCTGTCTAGAAGTGTTGCTTATTTCACTACGTTTTTGTCGTCGTCGTTGTGTTCGTTTTCTTTGAAATATTTGCACTTTTTGAGAGAAACGTCATTTGAAAAATGATGTTGTCGGAAAAAAAAGTTTTGCAGAGTTTGAAATGCTCTTTTTCAAAAAGAAGAATCACGATCATAAAAAGAAGTGCAAAGGAAAGTGAACAAGACATAGATAATAGAAAAAATAAAGTATAAAGCAGTACGGCGACGAAAATATTCCCAACGTAATTTGTCTTCATGCTGAATCTAAACTTTTCACTGCATCTCATACACTTTTCTTAATGACGTCATAAATTATCGTCAACCCGATTTTCTTGAAAATTCAATATGCGGTCTATTGATAAATTGTCAGAACATTTTGGACGGGTTTAGAAATAGAAAAAAAGTGATTATCAATAGAGCGAGTGTGATCATTTTAATCTTGAGTTTTATTATTCTCCTAATGGGTTGCTGTGTAATTGATTGATTGAATATTTATCAGTCAGGCTGATTTAAAAAAATATATATAACCTGTCAAGTTGACAAAATATATTCCGAAAGTCATATTTTCATTCGGACCTGATAAAGTCAGATTCAAACCACTAGTTTCCAAAGAGGACCAGAATAACAAATTAATTCCGGGTTTGTACTTAACTTCATGAAGAGATCTTTCCAAATTACCGGGCTAGTTTCAACAATTTTGATGCAATCCGATTCTATTGAATCGGATTATATTGTTTTCACAGGCCCCAAAGTGTCTAAGCATATATACTGAAACTATAGTAACCCGATGAAAGCGATTGAAAAATGAAAAAAAGGGTTCTGACTACTGTGAGATGAATAATTTTTAAAAAGAAATAGGTGATTTTTGTTCGCCAAGTTGAGAAAATTTATTATGCTGATTTATTTGGCTGATTTTGTCAGGATTATTTTCACGATTTTCTTTCGGTTCCCATTGTTCTTTCCTATTATTAGTTTCTTCTTCATAAATCCCCATCATTTTTTTGCAGTCATTCATCTTCCTCCTTCAACCCGTTTCAAATGGCGGCGTCTTCGATGTCATCGTTGACGTCTTCACATTTTCCCTTATCAGCCATGTCAACATCAGCAGCCACTTCAGCCGCTGTCGCATCTTCTGCCTTTGCATCAAACTCTGTCATTCCACCATTTGATGCTCGAAATTTAGAGATCAAAACAAAATCCATCGAGCAAACACTTATACCATTGGTTACTCAGGTTTGTTATATTATTTATTGTTTTTGTTGGGAATGACGTGTGTCGAGTTGGGAAACAATTATATGCTCAATTGAACTGAAATATATCCAAAATAACACACAAAAAAAAGAGAACGGAAGGAAAAAAAATCAATGTTCGCTTTTTTCAGATAACAACTTTGGTCAATTATAAGGAATCCTATTTACAAAGTGGAAAACCGAAATCGGAACGAGCAATGAGAGCAGCATTGAAGGTATGTGTATCATTTGAGAATAACAGTGGCAAAAATGCTTTTTTTTTAGTATAGACAACATACATTTACTTTTTGAAATAGTAGAATTTCACCATTTTTGAATTAAAAATGTTGACGATTATTTCTGACATTCAGACAAACCAGTCGAGATTACGTGCATGAAGTTTTGATTTTATGATATGACGTGAAAATTCTTTAAAAGTTCACTGAAGAAATATTATTGTTTTGGGGATGAATACAGAAAAAATTCGTAAGCGTAAATTGGTCAAAATTTTTGAATGTGACTCTGATTCATTTAATTACGGATGTTTAATTATTTTAACAACATTTTAGAACTCGACCTATTGGAAGCTATACATAATTTTTTGAACCTGTAGCTATCTCCCAGGTCTCATTTAAAGTCATATTGAGAAAGATTCATATATTTTTCGAATAATCTTGTTCTTCGGGCTCGTTTGTTACTTTGAACACTCAAAAATAATTTTCACACACATACAGATACTTCGGGTATCATTACTTAAGGTTCATTTTTTCGGTGTCTGATCTCTGGTGTACACACTCAAGAAAAACTCACAATACAGTCTATGCTGAATAAGATATTTGTGATTTCTTGAAATCACGGCGTCTTTGGAATGTCTGAATGATGTTTTAGGGTTCCCAATTACACTGGAAACGAACTCGTTAACTTGCTCTAACTAATATATTTATTTTTTAGATTGGTAGTTCGGTTGAAGCTGCGATTGAACGATTTGTATGTGTTGGTGAAACAATAGCGGATGAAAATGCAGATATTCAACCAGAAATGTATGATGCTTGCACTGAAGCAAGATTAGCTGGTTAGTCTTTGATCCATTTTCTCATACTTTTTGTCTCATCAAACTACGTTTATTATTCTTCTCCCCTACGCATTTCAATATCATATTACAACCCTTTTTTCGTTCGAACATGATGTTCTTCCATGTTTATTTTCCTTCCAGGCGCATCTATGGCAAATCTTTCCTGTGCTTGTAATGATGATCCGAATTCAATGGTTGACAAGGCTGTTCTTGTTCGAGCATCTCGTCAATTGCTAAGTAGTGTTACTCGAGTTCTTCTTCTCGCTGATCGGGTTCTAGTCAAACAAGTTCTACGAGCTGAGGATAAGATTGCGTTCTCACTTTCTCGTCTCGAATCAACTCGAAGTTTCAATGATTTTGTCAAGGTTTTTGCTGTTTTTGGAGGAGAAATGGTCGAATTGGCACATCGATCAGGAGATCGACAACATGACTTGAAAAGTGAAAAAAGAAGAGCACAAATGGCAGTGGCACGGAATTCTCTTGAAAGGCTCACTATGTTACTTCTGACCTCATCAAAAACCTACCTCAGACATCCTGATTGTGATTCGGCTCTTCAATGTAGAGATGGAGTATTTTTACAGGTATTTTCTCTTTATATATTTAAGTACATAGTTACCTGATTCCTTAATTTCCCCTTTTTCAGATGAAATTATCATTAGAATTAATAGCGATATGTGTATGTGATGGAATTCTAACAACAGAAAAGAATCGATACATCCAAGATGAACCTGATATGCCAATCGATATTGCACTTCAATTGACAGCAAATGCAGCAATCAAACAATTGACTGAAATGTTGGAAATGATCAGAATGACAGCGAGAGTTGGAACGGGAGTTCGAGAAAGAATTGTGGCTGCATTGGATGCGTTGTGTCAATTGACACAGGATTTCACAGATTCCGCATATACTCCACATCATCAGAGAGAACAGGTACGAGTTTTGTTGTTTGAGAAAAACAGAAAATATCCCGAATAGTATTGGCAAACTGGAAACAATGTTATGTAATGCAAACCAAAAATCCGATTCTTTCTTTCAATTAATGGGATTCAAATGAATCAATCGGATTTTCAAGAATTGGGTGAATTCACAGTTCCAGGAACTATAATTTGAACCACATTTCAACAGTTTTTCAAAATAATTTATGAGGTCCGTTTTGAGAACCTTGCATTTTAAATTTGAGAAATTGTTTCATAAAAATGAAACAAAAAGTAAATGACTCTCATACATCATCAAGTTCTCAACCTTTTTTACAGAACTGGGCAATTTGGCCTGACTTCCTTTGAAATATTCGGGAACCTAAAAAAAACCTAGAATCTACCATCATAAATCGCAACCCCAAATTGATCGATGTTTCCCATTTTCCAGGTGCTCGATTTCTTAGAAGAATGTCGATTCGAAATGACCAATTTGATCCAACCCGATGAAAACGAACAATTAGCTGCGAGCGGTCTCGAAGTTACAGTTGAACGACTAAATCGACGACTAAAAGATCTTAGCAAACAACTTCAAATTGTAGCAATGGAACAAATATCAGAAGTATTAAGAGCTAATGAAGACCAAGTGTTGTTGTCATCAATGAAAGCGTGTGCAGTATCAGGAGATATTGATGGAGTTGAGAAATATATGCACAAGTTTCGAGAACATGCTGATCATATGCAAGAAGTTTGTCGATTACTTCATCATATTTCATTGAATGATGCATTACATGTTCATACAGGACATGTTGAAAGAAATATGAGAGCACTTGCACCATTGGTAGGATATTCTTTATGTTCATAATATACCAAGAGCTATCGATATTTCAGACAATTCTTGCTGGTCGAACTCTTTGTGTTCATCCTTCTTCTCGAATTGCTCGTGAAAATCTCGAAGTATTTTGTGATACTTGGGGACAAACAGTCAATGATTTATCTCGAGTTGCAAAAGATTCCGATGTCGCTGCAAATGGTCGAGTTGCCGCTGAAAAACAGGCATATATGTCACTTCCACGTCCAGGGGTAAGTTATTCATCGGAAGATTCAATTGATGCGAAACTTCTACCAAATGGTGGTCGTCGACCTAAAACAATTGATAAGAATCCGACTCGTGTTGTCAGTCAAACGGGTGATGAAATGAGTTCGGATGATGATGAAAATGAAAAAATGAATGGAAATGGAAGTGATGTGAATGCATTTGAATATCGCATGAGCTTGATTATTGATGAATTACAGTTGGAAAATTTAAGAAATTTGAGTTTGATTGAAGAAAATAAAAAAAGAAACGCATGATTTATTGATTGATTTAGTTTAGTTTTGCATGTTGTGCTTTTTTTCCTTTTTGTGTGCCATCTTCTTGTTGTTTGTTGTGATATTGTTCAAATATAAATTATTCCTATTTTCAATGTTGTTATTGAAGTTTTATCCTATTTGAATTTCAGAAACATGGAACCACACAAAAGCC
This sequence comes from Caenorhabditis sp. 38 MB-2015, assembly GCA_900536415.3. Taxonomy (NCBI): domain Eukaryota; kingdom Metazoa; phylum Nematoda; class Chromadorea; order Rhabditida; family Rhabditidae; genus Caenorhabditis; species Caenorhabditis quiockensis. The sequence continues at coordinate 39,438 of LR549550.1, forward strand.
ATCGAAACCTATCACATTGGATGTTGAGGTAATTTTTGATAATCACTTGGAATTGGGATGTTCAGAGATCGAAACGGCTACCAGCTCGTGATATTGAGAAAAAAGTCACGTGAAGATAAAACTTCAAGTTTTTGAAAGTGACTTTTATTGATCCAGAGTTGTGCTTTCGGTTAATTTCCAAAATTATAACCAGAAGGTTGTAGGTCTCTCGTGCGCGGTCCAGTTTCAAAAAAATCGAAATTGAAGATGTGAAAATCTTTGAGCGGTGTAAAATTAAAAAATGAAGAATCAATTTTATGAAAACGTAATTTTACAAAAGCAATGCAATATTTTTTAAACTCGTGGGCTTGCCCGGCTAAATCTGACGTATAAAGCAGAGCGGCCCGATTTGGGCTTGGTAATGCTCCATAGTTAACATCACCCGGACTCCTAAATTTAACAATTCTAAGCTGCTCTGCAAAAATTACACTGGAAGCACATTTCTTACTTTTGGATGTTTACATTATCAATTCAGGCTTTTTCATATTACACAAATTACAAATCACTATCATATGCGTACTGTAGTTTCGATTTTCAGAACCACTATACTTCTGGCGTCAAGGGAACAATTTTAAGTCTTTTATGATATAAATATTTTTTATTTTTCCAGGATCAACAAAAGATGGCTAAAGTTGGTCTTGAGATGAAACTTCTGACATCCGAAGTCGATGCAGAAGCAGAAAAATGGGATGAATACGCTGAAAATGACATTGTAAAACGAGCGAAAGCAATGTCATCAATGGCCTATAATATGTACTTATTCACAAGAGGAGATGGACCTCTTAAAACAACTCATGATCTATTCACACAAGCCGAATTCTTTGCTGAACAAGCCAATCAAATGTATCGAACAGTTCGAGAATTTTCATACGAAGTACCTGGTTCGGCAGAGAAATCTGACCTATCCGCCATTTTGGAAAGGATTCCATTACATTGTCAACAACTTCAAGTTATGGTTAAAAGTCCGACAGTTGGAAAAACGGCCACTTTTGGAAAGGTTGATTCGGTTATTCAGGAGACCAAGAATTTGATGAATGAAATCGCCAAATTGGTGACTGCCTCATTTGTTTGTGCAACTAAGGTAATATATTAAAAAGAAATAAGATATAAGAAATAAATCGGAGAAAGGATACCTTTAATGAATCTTTTAAAATAATAAAATTCAGATGTTCCAACTGGAAAAAGCGAAAGGGTAAGAAAGATAGATCCCATTCGAAAACCGCAGAGTCGATCCTTTTTTTGGTAGAAGCTTAGTCTTGTAGTTGTTGATCTTCAGTTGATTTTTATTTAGTTTAAAGAATAATATATAGTTTTTTGAATCATTTGAATTACAGTATGAAATCGAGTTTCGCGGAGGTTCGGTCAATGGGCGGACCAATATTGACGGTGAAAGGACGAGTCGCGAATCGACTGTTTGGCGCAGGACACCAAGCATCCGAAGAGCAGCACCGCCACCCGCTTCGCTCCTTTCAACCACAAACAACTCATCAAGCATACACCTTTAGGTATGTTATCTTATTTTCTAAAAAAAAAAGTAAAGTACCATGGCTCTTCATTTTTCAGAGTCAAAAGTTGTGACCTTTACTAAAAAAATGGTGAGATCCCCACTTACTAACCCAGCCTGATATTTTTTTAATGAGTTTTCAACCGAAAGAAGTTTTTTTTTCCTTTTCAGAAGTTTTTTTTTTCAGCAGTACAATAGCTGGATAATCATCTTCTCCAATATTTGCAATTGGACCCATCGATCTCTTCATTTCTTTTTAAGTCGAAAAGTGCTTCGAGCTTTTTATATACACTTTCCAAACTTTAATAATCTTTTTTTAATAATTACTTATTTAATTGGATATATACTTCAACTTCCTATGCTGGTTCATACAGATTTTTAATAGTTGTTTTGATTTTAAAATAAAATGTTTTATAAAAAAATGGACGAGATGACCGTGGAAGAGAAAACCAACGCGCGAAAGGTTCGATTTGAATTCTTTGTTTTCGTTTTTTTTCAGTTTTGAGGAGAAAAAGTGTTTGACTTCAGAATCTGAATATTTTTCAGCATGGCTGTTCCGGATTTTAGTTCAAAATGGGTGCTCGTCGTATCTGTAAATGATTTGGATGACGCGAAACGCGCAGAGATTCAGTAAATCATGCGAAGATTTCAAATATGATTCATTTTTTTTGCAGAGATTTTGCCAAGTGGTTTATGACAACTTTCAAGAAAGAAGGAGCATTGAGTGGACATATATTCAACTATGACGTAAGTTTATCCTCATTTTATTTTTTTTAACTTGAAAAAAATGCTTCGAGCTCGTCATATTTGATACTCAAAAATAAAATAAATTTCAGGAGAGTCCAAGTGCCACATTCGAAACAAAAGTCAGCAATTTTGATTCATGCACTGAGGTTTACCAGAAAATCCAGAAAGTGAGTACTAATATAAGTCTGCGAATCGATGCAAATGTTATTTTTTTCAGTTCCATCCTCAAGTAGTGTTAGCCGTTCACATTTTGCCACAAACACAATCCAGCGAATACGAGTGGATGAAAATGTTGGCCCAGAGGTATAAATATAAAATTATTATACAACATATACGAAACTTTTTTCAGATATGGTCTCATGCGACAAGGAATTTTGTACGAAAACGTTGTGAAAAGATTTGAAGGCCTTGATTTAAATGTCTCGAACATCTTCAGGTAATTCACAGCTCAGCTTGTTTTTCCAACAGTCCTGTCCTTTAGAAAAATGTGTCAATGGAACTATCGGAGCAGCTTGGCAATGTTGAGAGGCGAAGGAAATTCATGTGGAATGTTGATCGGAAAATCGCAAACTCCAACACTCGAAAAAGTCCTCTATAACACGGATGATATAAGAAGTGCGGTCAACAAAGTATTGCACAAGGAAGAAGAACCAAAAGGTTAGTGAAAATCGATTGCTAACAATATGATGATAATTTTTCACTGACAATGAGTCATCTCTGCAAAAAAAAAAACAGCGCCTTTTTTTGTGTAAAACGAATATATCAATTTTCTTCGCGCTAGACTAATATCCTCTAACACCAAGATAGACAATATAATTTGGGGAATGCTATATAAATAACTCTGGCCGAATTTTGCGTGGCCTAAAAAACATGTTATTTGCTGGTTTACAGGTATCGAATCGGAAAATTACATTCGAGTATGTGGCTATCCAGAAATTCTCAACTCTTTTGGCATCGCTCAACTTTTGAGCCCATTCCGAGTTTTGGATATCTCGCAAATCAACTCGAATGAAGCACTTGTTATGGTTGAGAACAAGTTTCAAGCTTTCCAGGTTAATTGATTTTATTTATTTCTTGTATCAAAATTATATTGTTTTCAGGCATGCCGTGATTTGAACGGAAAAGTTTTGAGTCGCAACAATGTTCTCAATGTTTCTCCAGTTGGTTCTACTGTCGCGTCAAAATTATCGGCTCTTTAAAATTTTTCATTTTTTACAATTTCACCACTGATCTTTTGGCATACGGTTTCATTTCTGCATATTGATAAAATTTTCAGTTTTTTTGTTGAGATTGAATGGGGTTTCTGAAGTTCGATGACTTTCGCAAATACTATGAAATTGATGGAGACTATGATTTACATTCTTTTTCAGATGGATCAAAAAAGAGAAGAAGAAAGTAATGAAACAGAAGGATGTGATGAGAAGATGGAGGATTACCCAAGTTAGTGATATTTTGCATCCCACAAATCGGAAAATTTTTAGAAAAAGTTCTTATCTGACTTTTAAAAGAGCCCTGTGTCGTTATAGAGTAAACTTTGTTTTCTATTTGATCAAAACCTTTGAATAGTTCATTCAAAAGCTACAACTGGAAAACTATACATTTAAATAACATCAGATGTTGTGCCATTTTTCTTCCGTCACACTTGCGAAGTTAAAAAAAGCTAAGGAATGTACTAGAAAATCTTAAAATTCAATTTGATTCTCAATATTTAACGCGAAATGGACATTATTCTATCTAACGAAAGAATTTTCTTCCTTTTTTTAAGGTCACGTTCAAATTTTTTCACGCTGTGCCTTCAATTTTTGGAAATTTGAATAAAAAAAAGACCAATGAAAAATTTGAAGTTAAAATTCAAAGCTCAAAAATCATTTGAATTTCGAATTGTTTTTATATCATAATTTCTCAAATTCTCTGATTTTCATATTGGGCAAATGAAACTAGGGTTGTAAAACGGGTGTGACGGGTGACCCGTCCTCCTTTTTTTGTTTGACACCCGCCACACCCGGCACCCGCCACACCCGGCACC